>LNAC01000519.1:1094628-1141794 GCA_002007465.1 Ailurus styani
GGCCTTGATCCCAGGATCCTGAGATCATGACCTGAGCCGAAGGCAGAGGCTTTAATCCACTGAGCCACCCAGGCGCCCAAATAAATAAAATCTTTAAAAAAAAAAAAAAGAAAATAATTTATATGTACAATAATAAAAAATGGTTAAGTTGTAGAACATTATCTTAGTATCATGAAATTATTAAAAATATCTGTGATGCTCATAACCATATGCAAAATGTTTATCACCCATCACTAAATGAATGATACAGTATACAAAATCTGTATTTGTATTAAAGTTAGGACAAATTTTGTTTTATTTATTTATTTTTAAAAGATTTATTTATTTATTTACTTGACAGAGAGTGAGATCACAAGTAGGCAGAGAGGCAGGCAGAGAGAGAGGAGGAAGCAGGCTCCCCGCTGAGCAGGGAGNGCGGGCCTCGATCCCAGGACCCTGAGATCATGACCTGAGCCAAAGGCAGAGGCTTTAACCCACTGAGCCACCCAGGCGCCCTAGGACAAATTTTAAATTATATATACATATATATATATATATATATATAGACATGAATTAGAGAGGGACATGAAAAAAGAAAAATAATTGATTTGTTAGGCTAGTGGAAATGTTTTTGTGCCTCCTTAACAAATGGCAACATTTTTTTTCTATAGTTATTATATAATAAACATTATAATTGTTATGTAACGAACATTATAATTATTATAAACATTATAACTCATAATGTTTGTGTAATAAATATATAGTAAGTCAGAAAAAAATGTTAGACTGAATAGAAAGATTTAAAATTTTCTTTTTTTTTAAGGATTTTATTTATTTGGGGCACCTGGGTGGCTCAGTTGGTTAAGCGGCTGCCTTCGGCTCAGGTCATGATCTCAGGGTCCTGGGATCGAGCCCCGCATGGGGCTCCCTGCTCAGCAGAGAGAGCCTGCTTCTCTCTCTCCCTCTGCCTGCCGCTCTGCCAACTTGTGCTCTCTCTCTGTTAAATAAATAAATAAAATCTTTAAAAAAAAAAGATTTTATTTATTTGACAGAGTGTGAGAGAGCACAAGCAGGGGGAGGGGAAGAGGGAGAGGAAGAAGCAGGCTCCTGGCTGAGCAGGGAGCCAGATCCTGGGACCCTGGGATCATGACCTGAGCTGAAGGCCTCTGCTTAACCCACTGAGACATTCAGGCGTCCCTAAAAATTTCTTTTAGCAATTGAAAATATTTCCAGTAAATCACAGTATTTGGGTTAAATTAATTGGGTGTCGCCGTGTAATTCAGGATAAAGTTTCTCCTTCTAAAAGTGTATTGAGGCTGAATATTCTTCGCAGGGTCACATGACCCCAGCAGGCTCTTCCTTAGTATACATACATCCTGTTGGTGGTTTTAGAAAAAAAGAGATCACAAAGGTCCTTGGGAATGTAATGCTTTGGTTGTTCGAAGGAAGACTGGGCTGAGACTGTCAGCAGCATTTGCAAATGTGTGAAAGGCAGCATTCCGCCCAGAGAGAGAGGAAAAAGAGTATCACTGAGAAGATAATTTTGTGCTAATATAGGGTGACAGCACCATGAAGCTTCCCTCCTTTCCTGACCAGATTTTTCAGTTTTCTTGTTCCAGTTCATTCTGACAATGATGTGCAGCCTAATTACTTTTTTTGGCATGGCTTTAATTGAGGACTTTTATCCCTTAAACTCAACATTACATAATTGTTTGCATTTTTTTCTTTTTAACCTCTTCCAATGACTGCTTTAGTCAGTGAATTTCTACTGATTTTGAAAGCAAAAGGTGTTCATTTTCCTATGTTTTGAAATTTAAAGTAACCTTGTCTAAAATCAGTTAATCAACAAGACTTGAAGTAGGGTTATAAAAATGTTATTAGCATATGCAAATCATTAATCATTTCTATAGTATAATGCATTTGACCCACATCACTTCATAAACCTGGCTTTAGAAGAGAATTAAGTGATTGGGGGGGGGCACAATTTGAATACTGAAGAAGGATAGTTTGGGTTTAATATGTTAACCTTGGAATATTTCTCAAGTGACAGGCTTACAGGTGCTGATGTTTATTCTTTCCTTAAATTTACATAATGTGCAGGGACATTTTTATACACTAATTATACTTGGCATTTCTCAAGCTAGACTATTAGTGTTTTAGAGGCAGTTTGGCTTGATGGAAATAAAGCAGACCTTGAAATGAGAGAATCCTGGGTTTTAATATAGTCTGCTCTGTCACGCTTGAGGGCAAGTTACTTAACTTCTTGGAACTTTACTTTCTTTACCTTTAAAATATGGGATATCACATATCTCATGGCACGGTTGCAAGTGTTAAATTAGCTAAAGAATGAAAAATAAATAAAGTCTACTGGTACATAATAGATTCTCAATTAATGGTCATTATAGCGGGCCCTGGGCTCCAAAGAGATTGTTACTCCATTTTTTTTTTTTTTTATTCATTTGACACAGAGAGAGAGATTATAAGTAGTCAGAGAGGCAGGCAGAGACAGAGGAGAGAGGAGGAAGCAGGCTCCCCGCTGAGCAGAGAGCCCGATGTGGGCCTCGATCCCAGGACCCTGGGATCATGACCTGAGCCGAAGGCAGTGGCTTTAACCCACTGAGCCACCCAGGCGCCCAAGATTGTTACTCCACTTTAACAAGACATTCTGAAACACTGAAGAGAACCCAGAGAAGAGAAATAAAAATCCGAAAGTATAAAAGTAGGTAATTCTCAAGCAAGTTTTAAGAAATCAAAGGAATTCAAATTACTTGAAATGGATGGATGATGATGGCAAGCATTATCTAATAACCCTCTTCAAATACACAAAGGCATGTGATGGTGAGGTGGGGAAGGAGTTCATGTCTTTCCAGCTCCATTCCGAATAAAAGAAAAATAAATTAGCTTAAATTGCAACAAAAATTTACACTCAACAAAATGACTACCATTTTAACTGTGAAATGTTAGAACCAATTCTAAGAGGGATTTCAGAATTTCCTGAGTAGACATGGTTGCCTACACAGTGCCCATTTGCCCTCCCCCTTTCTTAACAGGACGCAGGTTTGGCGTGCCTGGGTGGCTCAGTCAGTTAAGCGTCTGCCTTCGTCTCAGGTCATGATCCCAGGGTCCTGGTCCATGGCCAATGGAGTAGGGGTATAAAAACCCACCTCCTTTACCTTAGGCAGGATAAACTCTGAAGTATCAGTTATGTAGTAGTGTTCTCAGTGGACTCTGTCTGTCTGGGATGTCACCTGAAATATCCTTGTTTGGCTTCTTCCCCTACCTTATTCTTCTTCCCGACCTGTATCAGTTTCTGTTGGAAAGCACTTTCTTAACAAATCACTTGCACCCAAATCCTTGGCTCAGACACTGCTCCTGGGAGAACCCACCTTCTAATACTATCTGAATGCATTCACATGCATTTTAAGAAAGGTTTTTGTTTTTTAAGAAAAGAAATACTTGGGTGCCTGGGTGGCTCAGTGGGTTAAAGCCTCTGCCTTCAGCTCAGGTCATGATCTCAGGGTCCTGGGTTTGAGGCCCACATCGGGCTCCCTGCTGAGCAGGGAGCCTGCTTCCTCCTCTCTCTGCCTGCTTGTAATCTCCCTCTGTCAAATAAATAAATAAAATCTTAAAAAGAAAAGAAAGGAAAAGAAATACTTCTAAGAAAGGTTATTGTTCTATCAAAGAGTATCAGAGAACCAGTTTGCAATCTCTGGCTTAGTCTAAGATGTTTTATTCATTCTGGTGAAGAAAGAGGGAATTGATGAGGGTGCTGAAGAATTTGACAAAGATGTTGAGAGACTCCAGAGACCCGTATATGTATTGCCTATGGCTACTATAAGCTCTTAGGTTTCCTCATGCATTTGGTCTTTTCTGCTCTGTATATCAACACTAGCAAGATTAGAGAACAGGAACGAAGTGGCTAGTTCTTGGGCTGGTTTATGATGCAGAGTAGAAATTACTTACTCTTTCTGTATTTTAAAGACTCCATGGTGTCCCTTGTACTAATAAAGCCTAGCATTTATTTAGCGTAATGTAGTCTTCAAAGTGCTTTTAATGATCTTATGCCACTCCTATAATATCCCTGTAAGGTAGAAGTATTACCCCTATTTCATAGGAAAGGAAACTGAAGCTCTTAAATTTGCAAGTCAGACAAATATGATTCTAAAATATGAGTTTTTTCCAGCATATAGAGAGTTGGAAAAGACTCACTTTCTTAGAAAATTGGTGATTCTAAATCAGACAGCAGTAGGAGAAGAACATATGAAAATCGAAACAGAGAGAATTAGAAGAGAACATGCAAAGAGAAAATAGGATGTTTACGGGAGAAACCAAAGAAGTAGGTATTATGGAGAGTTGGGGAAACAAGCAAAATGGAGAGAAGACATAAAATGGTATGGTTCACAGGAAAGGTGGAAAAGTAGAAAGGAAAGTTGGCGGTGGGGGGCAGGGAGACAAAACCCCCCTCAGTCAGAGAAATGGGAAAACAGCAGAGGAATGATCAGAACTGAGGCTGGCGGGTCAGTTTCGAAGGTGACAAAGGCCATAAACAATACAAACCATAAACAATACAGGAAGATGTCAAGAGAGCCCCAGCCCAGGCATGAAAAAAGTCCTGAGAACGGTCATGCCAGCCATGGGAAAGGCAGACAGCTAACATATTAAGCCAAGACTGGGCTAAGCCAGACACAGAGAGGTCTGTGATGGGCAACAGGCAGAAAAGCAAGCAGCAGAGTCCACCAGCCCATATGGAAGCAAAGAGTGCTTAGCAAGCCAGGACCAGGCAGCTCCAACCTCAGGTTTTAGGGATTCTACCCCATACATTAGTTACAAAGGATTAGCCATACTGGGCAGGGACTATGGCTTGGGGAGAATAAGAGGTGATGGACACGGAGGTCCAGGTCAGCTGTGAGACTGCGGAGCACATTGGTTAAAAGTATAGACTCCCAGAGCTAGTCAGCCTGGGTTCAAATCCTGGTTCTGCCACTTGCTAGTGTGTGACCTTGCGCATCAGTTTTCCCATCTGTGAATTGGGTCTAATAATAGTATGTCCTTCATAGGGTTATTAGGAGAACAGAGAGTGGTTAAAATATTTGGTAAACATTATATAAATGTCAACTGTTATTTAGAATGGAGGCTGCAACTGGTATAGGGAGAGGGGCTATGTGGGCAGGAAAGCAGACGGGTCATTACAAATAGGGAGATGGGCAAAATGTTTAAGAACTGAATTGGTATAGTATCTTACTGAAGGCTGTTGGACAGCTCCAGAAAGGGATTATGGACATTTGATAAAAAACCAGTCAGACTTCATAGTTTCATTTTGCTCTACGGCCTTGAATCCTCACTAGGTTGAGAACACATTCCCACTCTCTGCAAGTCTTTAAAAGGTCAGGAACTTGGCAATAAGCCTGCACTTTGTCAGCCCTTGCTCTTTATTTATTCTGTGCAAAAACAAAGAACTTCAATTCTGTTAACATCATGAGTCCAACAAACCAGGACATTTTCTGTAATCAGCCCTGAGTCCAACAATCTCTACTTGGAATTGGATGTGCCTCACAGCTGGGGGGAAAAAAATGGAAATGTGATTTCCATTGTGTCTGTCTTTTTTCAGTGGGAAATGATGGAGACAGGTTTTGTTATGCCCAAGTAGATTCAGAGAAATGAAAAGAGTTAGCTAAATTATTATTATATATGTACATAAATTAATTGCAAAAGCTTTTGGTCATGAGCTTTCATTTGGGAGGACAAAAAAGAAGGCTTCCCATGGCTTTAGTTTTATGAGAAGACTAGTTAGAAGGAAAATAACATGACAGCAGTGCTCAAACACCTAGGCATAGCAGGACATTGTAGGTTCATACAGAGGAATAGGATTTGACATTCACCCAATACTGCTTTTTGAAGCTCATGTCATATGATAGAACTATACTAACCACATTTATGCCACATGTAATTTTTCCTACCATAGACATATTTCAAATGTTAACATCACAAGCTATTCGAAGGAAAATTAGCTAATGGTTCAATTTTTCCATTATATGTAATGCTGCAATAGCAAGCCATGCATAAAGTTGAATTAAAATATTAATTTTCCAAGAGTTCTAGGAGTTGCAAGTTTTATTTCTGTAGATATTTAGCACATCCTTAAAATGAGCTATAACTGCTGTGATGGTTTTAGTAGAATTCCCCTAAAACCTTTAATTTTTTTTCCCAGACAGTCTAGGTTCTGGCCACCACTGGAGTGGCTAAATAAAAGGTAGCAAATTCATTTGGAGAAATGATTTTCCCAGTCTGAAAGATAATGACAGTGATCGCCCAGCATGGGGAAAAGGTTTGAAAATAACCTGAAAACCAATCTGTGCACCTGGTGAGACTTGTAGGATACTATATGATTTGAAGATGGGCCAGTCAGCCATGATCCTCAGTAAACAAACATTTCTAGAGGGCCAATTCCACAAAGGTCATGATATTTAGGTGTTGCAGGAGATCCAAAACAGAATTCATAAATGCTACTCCTAAGAATGTTTGTAATCCATCTGGGGGTAGAAGAAACACAAACATACTTGAAAATGAGATAACACTTCAGAAAGCATGTATGTCTATTTAGGATATCTTCTGTTGTAACAAGAGAAAACCACTTGAACAATGGAAAAATATCTGGGCTCATGCACCCGGCCAATCCAAAGGTCAGGTGGATGATGGTTTGACTGGTCAGCTCTGCAATGTCATCAAATTTCTTCTGGTCTCTGTCCACTCTCTCCCTTGGGCTGGCTTCTCTCATAATCCTGAAATGGTTGCCATAGATTCAGGCTTCACATCTCAACATCACAATGACCCTTCTTTAAAAAAGGAACTGATTTCCCAGCAACTCAAGCAAGAGTCCTGAAATTGACTCTGATCAGGCATCTTAACTCCCATGATCACTTGGGCAATGGATGTATTCACTAACATAAGACAACTGCAAACCCACCGCTAGAACTAGGGGAAGAGGGAGCTTCCCTTCCCAAAACTCTTGGGCTGGGGCCAACTGGGTAGCTCAGCTGGTTGAGCGTCCAACTCTTGACTTTGGCTCAGGTCATGATCTCAGGGTCATGAGTTTGAGCCTGACTTCTGGCTCCACACCCAGCATGGAGATTCTCTCTCCTTCTCCTTCTGCCCCTCGCCCCATCTTCCCACCCCTCAGCCCTACGCCCCCACCACTGGTGCTCTCTCTGCTCATGCTCTCTCTCTCTCTCTCGAAAAAAAAAAACAAAAACAAAAAACCACAAAACAAACAAAACCCTAAAAACCTCTTGGGTTGCATGAAGGAGGAAAAGATAAGCAACGGAAAATCTGGGTACTGTTTTTTTTATGTGTATGTTCTTTTAAGATTTTTCTTATTTATGTGTGAGAGAGTGAGAGAGCACAAGCAAGGGGAGCAGCAGGCAGAGGGAGAAGCAGGTTCCCTGCTGAGCAAGGACCAGGAAAAAGAGAGGCCATAATCTCTAGGAGCTTTTCCTGTCTTTCTCAGGGATTAACTCTAGGGCCCAAGAACAAACCTCTAACGGTCACAAGGGAGAAACACTAGAAGCAAAGGGTGTAGGAGCTGGGTGCTGGGCACGTAGAGCTGGTAAAAGTGATCTGAGGGCTCTGGCTGGGGTACCGACAAGGGTCCATTAGAGATGGGTATATGCTCTCCAGTTTGCCGAAGTCCAACCATTTCTAATGCTTGTCCTTGGCTAGCTGCGGCATCATGCGTTCGATAATTGAGGGGCTTGAGCATGGGACTGTGGTTGGAAGGGGGTGCTGGGGGCAGGGATCATGTCTTCAGTCTATGGTTATTTAGTACTTTATACAAGATGGAGAAACTTCAGTTGTCCATATCTGAGAATGGAGAAGGTAATAAAGATTACAGTCCCAAGATCCCCAACTTGTCTTCACTACCCTACCAGGCACTTCATTTATTTGGCCTGGCCTCCAGAGGCATTTGAGCTTGGTGACTATATAACTTGTGTGATGACAGATTAATGGGATCAGGGAATGTCAGATCTGAAAAGACTTAGAGTTTTGGATCCTTCCTTTAACTTTATAGATTGTGAAAGGCAGTTGCAAGAAGTTGTGACCCTTTTACTTTTTAAACATGAGATGGTTAATGCTTTACCATAAAGTGGACTTTGTATTAGATAATTTCGTCCAACTGCAGGCTAATGCAAGTGTTCTGAGCTAAGCCCTCAGGCTTGGTAGGCTAGGGGTATTAAATGCATTTTCAACTTCATTTGCAACTTTCAAGGAAGACATTGGGACTCTTCTATGGTCATAGACTTAGTCATGGGAGAGACAATGACAGCACTTATGTCTCCTGTGGTTGCTTAGTCTGGAGATCAGCTTTATCCAGCACTTCTACACATGAATCATTAGGCTGACTCCACAGGGAGACTGAGTTGGATGAACTTATTAAGCTGTAGAGTGCAATGTAAACGTTTAAGTGTGGTTATGACCTCAAGAAATGTCTTGTCCTGCTGAAACTGATAAGTTTTGAGGGACAACAGCTACAGGTTATTACACAGAAAATGGAGGGCATCAAACTTAATTCTCTCTATGATGCCTTCCTAATATCTCCTGAATGCATTTTATATCCTTAACGTGTGCCATAAACTCACCCGTAAAGGTCTGCTTAATTTTAGTTCACTGGAGCTGATGCCTGCGGTAGCTTAGGAAATTGGCTTATGCTTCACATTTAAAAAATGTAAATGACTCCATCATTGTAAGTTTCCAAATTGTTCCAAGTATTAGTTTATTGAGGATACCTCCCTAGAAACATGGAAATGCCAATTCAGTAAGATAATGCCCAAACTAACATTTAGCACTGTGCTTGGCATAAAGAAAGCAGCCAACAAAGTTTTTAAGCAACAGGAAAAATTATATAAAGGACTGCAGACTTTGGATTCAGATCAGAGTAACATCTTAAGATATCTTTCTCTGTGATGTTTTCCGACACCTATGAGGGAAGCAGAGAACTTGACCTGGCTGCTAATTGAGATAGTTCTCGAGAGGAGATCCAGGGAAGTCAGGTTGACTGGTGGACAGTCTTAGAAACTGAACCCAGGACAAAAGACTGGTGATGAATTAGAACACAAGTCTGTGGATCAAAATATGAGAGTTCAGGTCGACTGATGGGCTGAAGCTGGAGACAGGGCAGGCATCTTGGGAACCTGGGAAGGCATGGCAGAGGATCAGAGAAGGAAAGGCAGAGTGGAGATTGGAGGTAGAGACTCATCCCTCTCCACTCCAGCTGTTTTGTAGCATGGTGGAGGATCACGCATTTTGAGCACCTGGAAGTCAAAGGCTGCCTGCAAAACCCAAGGTTGCTCTGGGCAACTATCAATTAGTCTGGGGTGAAAAGCTCTCTCAACTATCTGTCTTCATGACTGACATCCGATGGAGTCACTTGATTCACATGGAGCTCTTTGACAAATGATAGTGGGTGTGACTTATTTGGCTCTTAAATAATACAAGTGCTGCCCAGATAGTCTCCCTCCCTCCCTTCCCCTTTCAGAAGGCTGTGTTCTCTCAGCAACAGGGACAAGAGGAAGATTCCATATTCCTAGAGCTTCTCCCAGCATCCTAGGTCTTTCATTCTGTTTGTTAGCTACTCTCCTCCTTCTGTGTGCAGTGCTGATATTTATTTATTTTTAAAAAAAATATTTCATTTATTCATTTGAGACAGAGGGAGAAGAGAGAGTGAGCATGAGCTGGAGGGGAGAGGTGGGGGGAGAGAGGCAGACTCCCAGCTGAGCCCAAGACGTGGAGATCACGACCAGAGCAGAAGCCAGACACTCAACCACTCAACCGTCTGAGCCATCCAGAGGCCCAATGCTGACGTTTCTAAGGTTCAGTGCCCATGATTGGCTGGGCTGCAGTGAGGATGTGTGGGTAAAGCCTCCCTTTTTTGCCCCATGGATCATTCAACTATCCTAAAACCATCATGTCAACCCAAACAGGTCGAGTCAAATTTCATTTATGAAAGCATTAAACAATTTTAGCCCAAGTTTTTAAGGAAGGGACGTAAAGACTTAATTTCTCCTTCCGCTGGATGAGGGGAAGAAGTGGCTTCCTTTTTGCAATTCCCTGTATGATGTACAGAGAAACCACTTCTTTTGTTAATTATACAAAGTACAGATATACCTCCCAAACACTGACATTCTCTTTCTAGGCTGGAAAACAAAACCAAACCCATTCTGAGGAGTAAAAGATTTCTTCAATTAGCATAGAATCTTGTCCAGTCCTTGGAGCCAATAGGCCGCATTGACTGTGTGAAAGAGCATTTGATTTCTATCCTGCTCTATTCGGACACTTACCTGCATAATACAGAAGCTGTATTATTGGTCGATGGCTTTTTTTTTTAATAACATAAAGTACTCTGGATTACATTAAACACTTTTGGTTCATCAGTAGGGAGTTATTTTAACTCTTCTTTGCATCTGCTGCACCCTATATGCAAAAAATGTTCCATAAATGTGCCTTGTGGCGATAACAAATAAGGGAGACCGACTCAGGTCTTTTTCTTTTATCATGCTTCTCCAGGCCACTGCCAGTCTCTTTCTGGAGAGAATTGCAAAATAAATCAAGCTGTCCTAAGACAGCTTTGCTTTTGGTCCCTGCTGCCTCCCAGCCTCACTGGCGGAGGGGTCTCCTTCCTTAGGCCCTGAAGGTCCTATTCCTTTCTAGTAAAACCTGCTCTTGGTTATCTGTAATAAAATTAACGGGCGCGGGTGCCTGGGTGGCTCAGTGGGATAAAGCCTCTGCTTTCGGCTCAGGTCATGATCTCAGGGTCCTGGGATCGAGGCCCGCATTGGGCTCCCTGCTCAGCGAGGAGCCTGCTTCCCCCTCTCTCTCTCTGCCTGCCTCTCTGCCTCCTTGTGATCTCTCTCCCTCTGTGAAATAAAAAAAAAATTAAAAAAAAAAAAATCTAAAAATAAATAAATAAATAAAATGAACGGGCACTTAAGAGAGTTACCCTGTCAAGGCCTATGGTTAGAATAGTTACCAACTAAAATTCCCACTGGAGCAGACAGTTGACTTAAACAAGAAAAGGGTGGCTAGCTCCTTCTCAGCTCCAGTCAACTGTAACAAGAAAGGGCATGCTGACCCAGTATTGCCAGTACTTTCAATTTTTCAAGAAAAGCTGGAAACCTCGACTTTATGTGAAATCTCCAAAATTTTTAAGGGAGGCATATAACATATCATTTAGGCAAATTAGAATGCAAGCCCACAAACCCACTCCTAGCTATCTACCTAATAGAAATGAGTGGATATGTCCATAAAGAATCAAGTATAAGAATGTTCAAAGCAGCTTTACTCATAAAAACCAAAAATGAGAAACAAGCCAAATGCCTCCCGTTGAATGCTGCTTCCCTAACTTATCACAAAAATCACCTATTTTTGAGACAAAACTGAGTCAAGAATGACCCTGACAAAATTTTTGTAGTATCTCATAGTGGGAAGGGCTAAGGCAAGATAGTTATTGAAATTTTGAAGTCTGCTCTAAGGTGAGTCTTCGGACATAAGGAAGCAGATCTTTGTGAAAACTAGGTAAGGGTAATGATATAATAGTTTAGGACTGATGGACACCGCAAGGCAAGTCAAAGGGTTTAAAGCAATTTAGAGGGCGCCTGGGTGGCTCAGTGGGTTAAAGCCACTGCCTTCGGCTCAGGTCATGATCCCAGGGTCCTGGGATCGAGGCCCACATCGGGCTCTCTGCTCAGCGGGAAGCCTGCTTTCTCCTCTCTCCTCTCTCTCTGCCTGCCTCTCTGCCTACTTGTAATCTCTCTCTCTGTGTCAAATAAATAAATAAAATCTTTAAAAAAAAAAATAAAGCAATTTAGAAGTATGAACTTAATGAGTTTCTTCTAGGAAGTTCCTGGACTTTTATCTTCCTGCACAAGAGTTTACTAAAATAATATAATCCATGGGACACCTGGGTGGCTCAGTTGGTGAAGCATCTGCCTTCAGCTCAGGTCATGATCCTGGGGTCCAGGGATCAAGTCCCACATTGGGCTCCCTGCTCAGCGGGGACCCTGTTTCTCCCTTTGCCTGCTGCTCTCCCTGTTTGTGCTCTCTCTCTAATAATAAGTAAGTAAAATCTTTAAATAATAAAATAAAATAATAAAATCCTCCTGTTGATGCCACTGGAATTGTAGATTCACGTTAAGTAGACAGTAAGCTGTATGAATGTAAATGGTTTGGGTTCTCACCTGCAACAAGGGAATGAGTACCTTGTGGTATATTTATTAAAAGAACACTACTCAGCAATAAAAAATGAATAAGCTACTCCTATATGGATGAATTTTACAGACATAATGGTGAAAGGGTCACCTGGGTGGCTCAGTGGGTTAAAGCCTCTGCCTTCGGCTCAGGTCTTGATCTCAGCATCCTGAGATGGAGCCCCGTCGGGCTCTCTGCTCTGCAGGGAGCCTGCTTCCTCCTCTCCCTCTGCCTGCCTCTCTGCCTGCTTATGATCTGTCTCTCTCTGTCCAAAAAAAAAAAAAAAAAAAGATATAATGGTGGAGGAAAAAGGCAGATGCAGCAGAGCCCATACTGTATGATATGTTCAAGAACAGGAAGAACTAATCTATAGAGGTAGACCCTGAACAGTGGCACCTGTAAGGGGGAGGGGCAAGTGCTAGTTGTATTGCCTGCCAGTATTGCCCAGGAAGGGGCCCCGGGACCTTACAGTGTGTTGGAAATCTTCTATGTCTGGGTGATGATTACATGGAGATTCATTGAGTTCTATACCTAAGATTAAAATAATTTATGGACTTTAACATATATGTCTTACCTCAATTAAAAAACATATGAACACATTCAAAGAAAAAGATACGTATTATACAGATGAAAACAGTTGTCCAGGGTTGGAGCAGGGAAAGAATGGGAGGTATAAGGATAAAAGGAAATTTTGAAATCAAACAAACAAGAAAGGAACCTTACAAGAATAAAAAATGACAATGCATGGGCGCCTGGGTGGCTCAGCTGTTAAGCATCTGCCTTTGGCTCAGTCATGATCTGGATCGAGCCGCAGCAGGAAGTCTGCTTCTCCCTATCCCACTCCCCCTGCTTGTGTTCCTGCTTTCGCTATTTCTCTCTCTGTCAAATAAATAAATAAAATCTAAAAAAAAAAAAAAAAAGACAATGCATCATGAACGTCAATTGTGTAATGATACACTCAACTTTCTTGAGATCCCAAATTATGTGTATTTAGGAGATAATTTTTTAAAAAGATAAAATCAACTATAAAATACACATGTGTCAAATATTTTGTTTAGCTCATTAATGAGGGAACCAGTAAGATGTTCAAGAGACCAGTTCAAGAGACAGTTTAACACACAGAGACTTTCAGGGAATAAAGATTCTTGAAATGCATTTCCAAATAGATGCAAAACAGATCCACTCACCAAGTGGATCTATCTATTCATTGAGGCAACAATCAATTGCATTTCACTGGACACTATTAACTTGTATTTATCTGGCAAGAATCATGTATATTACCAGTTTTCTAAAACTAACAGAATTATTAAAAAAGAAAGAAAGAAAAAAAGAAAAAAAGAAAGAAAGAAAGAAAGAAAGAAAGACCTAAGACAGTGAAAGGAAGAGTTTCCTTGGACAAATGAGCTAGAGGATAACCACCACTGAGTCTTTCATACTCTTTCTTAATACAATGTATATATACACACATACATTCGTAAAAAGTATTATATATATACACACACGAATATAACACTAGGAGGTCTGAGTAAGATATGTATACAGGTCTGTTTTAGCCCTTGAACCTTAAGTTTTCAAGTGCTGATTTAGAAGGTTAAAATGTTCAGGTGCAAAGAGACCTTATTTCAAAAATGCCTCAAGTTACAAGAATGGCACTTTCTTGCAGATTCTTGACTACCAGTCAGCAGAAGGGTACATTTTAAGAGGCAACCTCATCTTCCAAATGTCTGGAATTAGACCCGCCACCCCCACATCCCAGCCACCTATGCTGGTGGCTGGCCCTGATTCTAAAATCTGGTTTCATTGGTATTTTAATTTTTATTGGTTGATTGATTTATTTTTAGTAATCTCTACACCCTACGTGGAGCTTGAAGCCACAACCCCAAGATCACAAGTCACATGCTCTTCCAATTGAGCCAGGCAGATCCCCCTTGTTGAGTATTTTTTTAAAAAATGTTATGTAAGAGGCGCTCATGTGGATTTCTGATAGAATATCAAGATGTCTTTCTCATGGTCCTTTGTGTTGTTAGGTTTCTGTCTCAGGCAGTGGGAGAAGGTGCAGCCCAGTTCTTGATCTGAGCCAGGAGGAAAGGCAGGGAGCTCTCAATTTCACAAAAGGAACAAAGCTTCATTTATGGCATGCCACTGCACGTGATAGAATTTCATGAGTCAGTCAATAAGGATAATTAAACAGTGTAGGTCAAGAACTAGAGACAACCATTCAACCTCCTTAAAATCCATTAAGCAAAAGCTGGAGAAACACCATTTGAAAACAGCAATGTTAAATCATTGGTGCATTTTTTTAAAGTGCCTTATTGCTGCTCAACAATGTCGAGAAAGTAATAAAAATAAGACCCCAAATCTTCAGCTATATTACTATATTTCAAAGTTAATTTTTTGATAAAGTAATCTTTTTTCCCCCCACTGTCTGAATTCCCCACTCTTGTGCTTCGCTTCTGCACTTTCCTCTGCTTGGGCTGGTTCTCTCCTCTTCAAAATCCTTCTTCCAGGAAGCATGCCAAGTTTTCCCCATCTTTTTGGCACCGAATCTTTTCAGCACTTTTCATACATAGTTTCTTCTAGCACTTTTAAAAATATCAGCTTCATTGTATTATAAGTACATAAAATGTACTCACATTGAACCCAAGTTTGCTGGCTTTTGACAATGCATACACTACTATCACCGTCCCCACATTCTGGAAAGATTATTTCCATCACCTCAAAAAGTTCCCTTCTGCCCTTTGCAGTTAATTTCCTCACTCCACCACCACTTTTGTCCCCAGTTACTGCTGGTCACTATAAATTAGTTTTGCCTGTTCCAAAGTTCCGCAGAAATGGAATCATGCAGTTTGAACTCTTTGCAGCCTGCCTTATTGTTCTTGAGATCGATCTCTGTTGTGTATATCAGTGTTTTGTTCCTTTTTTTTTTTTTTAGATTTTATTTATTTTATTTGACACAGAGAGAGAGATCACAAGTAGGCAGAGAGGCAGGCAGAGAGACAGGGAGAGGAGGAAGCAGGCTCCCTGCTGAGCAGAGAGCCCGATGCGGGCCTCGATCCCAGGATGCTGAGATCATGACCTGAGCCGAAAGCAGAGGCTTTAACCCACTGAGCCACCCAGGCGCCCTGTTTTGTTCCTTTTGATTGCTATGTTGTAATCCATTGTACCGATAGACCCCAGTTAGTTGATCCATTCTCCTGCTGTTGGAAATTTGGGCTGTTTCCAACATTTTGCTACTGTAAATAAAGCTGATATGAACATTTGTGTGCAGTTTTTGTGTGGACATGTATTTTCATTTCTCTTTTGGTATATATACACACATATGTACAAGTATATATAAATATATATATACACACACATACAAATATATATGATTGTATGGTAAATGTATGATTTTTTTTAAAGATTTTATTTATTTATTTGACAGAGAGAGAGAAAGAAAGGGAGCAGCAGCAGAGGAAGAGGGAGAAGCAGGCTCCCCACTGAGCAGGGAATCCGATGTGGGATTCGATCCCAGGACCCTGAGAGCACCACCTGAAGGCACCACCTGAAGATCATGAGCTGAAGGCAAAAGCTCAACCAACTGAGCCACCCAGGTACCCCGTGTTTAACTTTATAAGAAAACTGCTGTTTGTAGTGGTTGTACCATTGTGTATTCCCAGCTGGGTATGAGATTTTCAGTTCTTCCACATCCTCACCAACACTTGATATTATGAAATTTGAAAAATTTTAATTTTTATTATATAGCATTTTATTTTAAAAAGTTTGTTTTCATAGAATACATTTTCATATTAAACATTTCTACAGTGGAAAATAATAATTTATTACTTACAGTTTTATATTTGTGGACAGATTATTTTAGGACAAGTGAAATAAACACCTTTGAAGATTAAGTCTCAGTTTAGAATCTGTAATATTTTGTTACATCTCTGAGGGGACCTCTTCCCTACATGGAGCTTCTCCAGGTTTTTCTTCCTGGGATTTAGAAATTAGTAATGTGAAACATCAGTATTTCCTAATTTTAGTTTCTCTAGGACATATAACCATCTGTAACTGTTATCAACTGAATAGAGAGAGTTTTCAAAAATTAAACACTGACTCAGATGTCCTGCAAAATCTTTACTTGTGAATGAACAGTCTTTCCCTTTCTCCACCATCCCCAGGACAAATACGGAAGTTTGATCAGGTATTAGTAGTAATAAAGCTGAATTCCCTTCCAGGATTTGATAAACTAAAAGGCAAAAGCTCATATGTAATATTTAGTTTTACTGCGAGCTTTGTGGGAAGTGGGGAGACAACCCATACACTGAGCAGAATAAGGAACTCAGTCTCCAAGCTCCTTGGATTCAATTCCTCTAGAACCTTTTCCTCAAAGACTTAATGCTAAAAAATAACCAGGTGATTAGAAGAGGTCTGTCTTACCCGTGGGCTTATCTGTTAATTTCCTTCCTGTTGTGCGTTGAACGGCGTGACCCAGCAGAGGCAAAGAGGTGTTGTAAGGCAGGAAGCGCGGAGCTTCCAGAGCGTGGCAAGAGCTTTGCAAACGCCCACGTCATGAGAGTTGAAACAACAAGGCCAAGAGCGCCAAAGCACCTGCCCAGGGAACTTTCTGCAAAGCGTCCCATTCAACATAGTAACCATTCGTCCGAGGTCCAGACCGTGGAGAGCGAGGGCTGCGGCGGGCGGTCGTCCACCGCGGAGCCGGGATGCAAATAAGCAGCTGGCGTTAGGCCCAAGAGCGAAACACTGACCAGCCTCTGACCAGCCCAGAGCAGAGAGGCAGCCTTAGAACAGGAACGTGGGTTTGGTGACAGGCGAATGCGCTGTGGTCTACACCATCCTGGGGTAGGCTGGTTGTGGAGAAATGCTGAGACGTGAGCTGGTCTGGCCCCTGGCGTACACGGAGACAGATCTTGGTCCCCTTCCGCTCCGCACAGGACACACGGCTTCCAGAGACTCGCCATCGATCGCTCTTCTGAAGGCTCAAGGTCACCCCCAGATTTTTTTTTTTTAAAGATTTTATTTATTTATTTGACAGAGAGAGAGAGAGAGCAGGAACACAAGCAGGGGGAGTGGGAGAGGGAGAAGCAGGCTTCCTGAGGAGCAGGCAGCCCTATTCGGGGCTCAATCCCAAGACCCAGGGACCACGACGTGATTGGAAGGTAGACGCTTCATGGCTTAATGACTGAGCCACCCACGCGCGCCTTCACCCCCAGATTTAAAAATGATTATTACTCTGGTGGATGTGTAGAGATATCTGATTGTGGTCTTCATTTACATCTGTCTGCATGCTAACGATAGCATGTTTTCATATGCATGCATCATCTTTTGTAAGCTCTGGCACTGTTTTCATTTGCACTTTGCAGTCTTTTTTCTTTTGTCTTTTTTTTAATTAACATATAATGTATTATTTGTTTCAGGGGTACAGGTCCGTGATTCATCAGTCTTACACAATTCACAGCACTCACCATAGCACATACGCTCCCCAATGCCCATCACCCAACCACCCCATCCCTCCCACCCTCCTCCACTCCAGCAACCCTCAGTTAGTTTCCTGAGAATAAGAGTCTCTTATGGTTTGTCTCCCTCTCTGGTTTCATCTTGTTTCATTTCTCCCTCCCTTCCCCTATGATCCTCTGTCTTGTTTCTCAAATTCCTCATATCCATGAGATCCTGTGATAATTGTCTATCTCTGATTGTGCAGTCTTTTTTCTATTTCAACAGGACTAGCTTGCTCCTTCTCACTGGCATTGTTTTGCTCTGCATTTGCTTTGAAGTTCTTCCCCCAGATCATCACAGACTGACTCCTCATCAGTGAGATCTCATCTCAAATAACACCTTCCCAGAGACGCCTTCACTCTTCATCACCTTACCCTGTTTGGCTGTTTTTAGAACACTTTTATAACTATCTGCAATTATCTCATTTATATATTTGTTTACTTTCTATCATTTTTACATCTATCTCCACCAGGATGTAAGGGCCACAAGAGCGAGGAGGTCTTTGCCTGGTTCATGGTGAACAAGGAAAATGAAACTGTATAATCAAGGACTGGACACAACCGTTCAACCTCCTGACGATCCATTAGTTGTGAGCCCGGGAAGCATTATTTAAAAGCTGCAATATTAGATTGTTGGTGTGTATTTAAAAGTGCTTTATTGCTGCTGCTAGAACAGTGCACGGGCCCCTGCGAGTGCTCAGTAGGTCTTTGCTGAACAAATTGCAGTGTAGATTTCACAAAGTGCTCTCATAAGAGTCCCACTTCAGTCATCATTTATTCAACTCACATTTGCTGAAAACTATGGAAATATGCCAACTGTTATGTGGATATAAAGAAAAATAATCACTCCCACTCTCGAGTTGCTTATGATCTTTTTTAAAAAATGAATGCTTATTGCAATATTAATATTTGTTAATGATAGAAAGTTAAATAGTACAGAAGAAAAAGTCACTGCTTCTCTAAGCTCAAGACTCTTCTCAAGGATAACTGTTATTCGTAATTTCCTTTGTATCCTTCTAGAATGTAGATAATCATACACATGTGTGCACACATGTAGATGTACTTACATACAAAAATATACCTCAAAATGGTGTTATAAGAAAACATAGTTTCAAGTTGCTTATGATCTTGTGGTGGAGACTAGGGTTGTCAGACTTAGCGCAAAAAGTATAGAGAGCCCAGTTAAATTTGAATTCCAGACAAACAACAAATGAAAAATTTTAGCCTAAGCATGTCCCAAATATTGAATGGGATACAATTCTACTGAAAAATTACTTGTTGCTTAGCTGAAATTAAAATTTAACTTGGCACCCTGTGTTTTACCTGACAACTCTGGGTGGAGGCAGATGTTCCAAATGATTAATTACAATATTATGCTATATTTGCCATAACAGAAGTCAAGACATGGGTTGAGGGACCACAGAGGAGAGATTGACTCACTCTGTCAGGCAAAAACAGGAAAAACAGACATTTGTACTGGGACCCAGTATATGAATAAGAGGTTGATAGTTGGAATTAGAGAAAAATGTCAGGAAAAAGTACGTGCAAATGAAGGAGCTGTGGAGAGAGATTGGGCGGGTTTGGAAAATAGTATGATGTTTAGTGTCAGAGAGGTTTTTAGAACCCAAGAAATTTGTGAGGGTAGAATAGCTGGAATAGGAAGAAGGTAAAGGGCAGGTGGGATCAGATTATGAAGTTAAGAGAGGAGTTATTACTCTAGAGACCAGCATTTGCCAGACTCTTCCTATCTCTCCCTTTAAAAAAAGAAATTCTGAAACGCTTTTATAGAAATATGTAATCTTGAAAATCCTTTTTGGATTTTTATTCATTTTTAAAAATTTTTTATTTATTTATTTGATGGAGAGAAAGACAGCGAGAGAGGGAACACAGGCAGGGGAGTGAGAGAGGGAGAAGCAGGCTTCTCGCTGAGCAGGGAGCCCGATGCGGGGCTCGATCCCAGGACCCTGGGATCATGACCTGAGCCGAAGTCAGATGCTTAATGGCTTTTTTTAAAATCCCTTTTTGGATTTTTAAAATCACTTTTTTACTATACTGTAATTGAGTGAACTAAGGCAAAAATATGTAACTATTGTATTACAAAGTCTTTTTTCCCCAAATATTTTATTTATTTATTTATTTATTTATTTATTTATTTATTTATTTATTTATCAGAGAGAGAGGGAGAGCACAAGCAGAGGAAGCAGCAGGCAGAGGGAGAAGCAGGCTCCCCCCTGAACAAGGAGCCTGATGTGGGGCTCCATCCTAGGACCTGGGGATCATGACCTGAGCCAAAGGCTCAGGCACTTAACCGACTGAACCACCAGGCATGCCACAAAGTTTATTTTAAATACACTACTTAGGGACACCTGGGTGGTTTGTTTGGTTGGTCGTCTGCCTTCAGCTCAGGTCATGATCCTGGGGTCCTGGGATTGAGTCTTGCGGAGGCTGTTTCTTCCTCTGTCACTACTCCTGCTTGTATGTGCTCTCTCTCTCTCTTTCTCTCTGACAGATAAATGAATAAAATCTTTTAAAAAATAAATACACTCCTTAATGTCAGTTATATATGGAGACAAATCTTAAATATTCCCCAATTAACAATGAATGCATGCTGTTTAATTTACTTTTAATTCTGTAATAAGTATAATTTGTCAACTAATAAACTAGGATGTGACATATTATGTAGTATTTGGCTTTGAGGCCAAGTCTATACTAAAGTGTAGAAATGAAACTTGTTTGTTCTATGGCATCAGTAAGAGTTCAAGTTCTTTTCATGACTGATGTGTGGAATTCTTGTGTTTTTGCAGCTTAAGATATCAACAGATTGGGGTGCCTGTGTGGCTCAGTGGGTTAAAGCCTCTGCCTTTGGCTCAGGTCCATATCTCAGGGTCCTGGGATCAGGCCCTGCATTGGGCTCCCTGCTGAGCAGGGAGCCTGCTTCCTCCTCTCTGCCTGCCTCTCTGCCTGCTTGTGATCTCTCTGTATCTGTCAAATAAATAAATAAAAAAAACCAAATATCAACAGATTTGTGTTTATCTTTTAATGTTTTGTTCCTTAATGACAGGACAGGAGACAAGGTTTCAGACTTTTCTTGGTAAATAACACCTGGCAGGTGTGCACAGGATTTACACCCAGTGAATTAAATTACCTTCTAGCCAAAGGGAAGATAATTGCCACCATACTCCCTCTTTTTAACAGTTTTTATAATTACTTGATGTGCCTTCAAAGCTTTTGATAAGAATCATGCAATTTACAGATCTATTGAAGTTCTATATGAGGCAAATTAGTATTATTATAGTTTTTTCACCCTACCACTTGTTATATGGCAATATTTATGTTCTACAGGCTTCTTGTCTTTAACTAATGGTTCGTACAGCTTAGTGAATTATAAGGCTAACATCCTGGAAATCACTGTTTGTACCAGAAGACATTTTCTACACATGTTCTGTCCCAGTCTCAACTCATCCTTCCCTCAAAACTAAGCACTATCTTGACTTTATGATATATGCTTCTTCATTTTTCCTTACAGTTTTATAACCCAAGTGTGCTAGGCTTGAAACTGAATTCAATAGTTTTGTCTGTTTTTGTTTTAAGGCTTGTTTTTTGAGTCTTTTTTTTTAAGATTTTATTTATTTATTTGACAGAGAGAGAGAGAGAGATTACAAGTAGGCAGAGAGGCAGGCAGAGAGAGAGAGAGAGAAGCAGGCTCCCCGCCGAGCAGAGAGCCGGATGCGTGGCTCGATCCCAGGATCCTGAGATATGGACCTGAGCCAAAGGCAGAGGCTTTAACCCACTGAGCCACCCAGGCGCCCTTTAAGTCTTTTAATTTACAGGTTTCCTCTTCATCTCTCTTGTTTTTCCTTTTCGTTTATTTGTTCTAGAAACATGATGAGCACACCTATAGCTGCCCACAGCCTGGATTTGCTGATTATACTCCCTTTTGGACATGTTCCTCTGCCCTCTCTTATTCCTATAAATTGGTATTTGGATCTTGAGGCTTAGTCAGACTCAGATTTAATTGTTTTAGTAAGATCATTTCATAGTTGGTGGTATGTTCCTCATTAGGAAGCACATAATGTCCTATTGTCTCTCTCTCGTGCCCTGAGCCACTATAGATGCTTAATGTTCAGATGATTTAATCTTTAGGGGTTGCAAAGAGTAATATTCCCATTCTCTCATTTCTTCTTCATTTGTTGGAAATCATTTATAAACAGAAACTTTACCTCTCTGTTATTTGATTATGTAGTATATAGTCCATATAGAAAAGGCAGGTTGAAGAGTTCTTTCCTTTCACTTACTAATTTTCTTTAGTCTTTCTTTTCTTTCTTCCTTTTCTTTTTTCTCTTTCTTTCTTTCTTTTTTAAAGATTTTATTTATTTGTCAGAGAGAGAGGGAGCACAAGCAGGGAGCGTGGCAGGCAGAGGAACAGGAAGAAGTAGGCTCCCCGCCAAGCAAGGAGCCAGATGTGGGGCTCGATCCCAGGACTCTGGGATCATGACCAGAGCCGAAGGCAGATGCTTAACCAACTGAGCCACCCAGGCATCCCCACTTACCAATTTTCAAAATGAATAGCATCTCCAAGTGACCAGCTAGCTCTGTTGTGTGTGCACACACATGCGCATGCACGGACGTGTGTATGCGATAATGAACTCCTGAATTTAAACATTCTTGATGTGTTCAGACCTCCCACAGATACTACCCTTATTCATCCTAAAATTGTCTCATCTTTCGGACAACTCTTTAAGTTGGCTCCTAAGTCCTCAAAAGATACATTTCTCAAATCTGTTAATAACAAGAATCTGGATGTAAGAAAAAACCACAAAGGAAATAAGAATTTTGCACCAAAAGGATTTGGTTTGGCTTTGCTTAAGGAATCTTGTTCTGTAGTCTGTGCCTATTGTATTTCACTGGAAATTGAATTTTCTTTAATATTGTTAGTCTCATGCCTGTGTGGGTAGCAAGTTTTACCAAAGACAAGCACTATTAGAATGTGAATCATAGAAACTCTACCTGACTTTAAGAAATAAAAGGTTGTCTGACGGTCCAAACTATACTTGCTGGGAAATCACCACGACTGGCCTTGAAGAGGGACCACCTTCTCTTCCAAGTGATGCATAGCTGAGCTTTGGCAATAATTCACAGTCTCTGGAGCCCTGACGCTGTCTGGGCCTGCTTATGTCCTCAAGCCTCTTTGCTCTTAACTGCAGCTTCTCTTCCTAGACTCTGTGTTTAACCCTTTTGAAACTGTTTAGTATAAGGAAGTGTTTGATTTTTCAGTGAAATATTTTAAACACACAGGAAAAAAGGGGTAACGTTACAAACATCTGTGATTATCTAAAATTCAGATTTTATTATTTTGTCATGTTTGCTTTAGACCATTTTTGAAAAGGAAAAAAACAGTAAGCATGTGGACCTCTTTGTTCTCTACACTAGCTCTGTTGACCTCTCTCATTGTAGAAGCAGTCAGTACTCCGATGTTGATGTATTCTTCCTGTGCATATTTTTATGCTTATGTTCTATATGTATGTATCTATGAAAAATATTTAGAATTATTGTAGTTTTCAAAGTGTATATAAATGTTATCATGCTGTATGGCATCTCATCCTCTTACTTGCTTTTCTCACTGAACATTTTGTTTTTGGAATCTGTTGATATTGATATATCTAGTTTTTTGAGTTCACCAGTACATAGTAGTCCATCATTTAAATATACATGAATATATTTATGTACTCTCTTATTAATGTATGTATTTTTCTATGTTTCTCATTTTTCCCTATTGCAACACAACACCACCCTCGAATGTGCATGTAGGAGAGCTTATCTTGGGATATACGTAGAAGCAGAATTTCTGGGGGCACAGGGTATCACAAATCTTCAACTTCACTAGATACTGCAAATTCCTCTCCAAATTAATATATATTAATTTATATATTCATCAGCAGGGGTTTAAAGTTCATATATTTCCCCATAGTTAGTGTTATCAGACTTAAATTTTTGTCAGTCTGATGGATATGAAATAGTACCTCCTTGATGCTTTCATTTTTATTTGCCTGATTAGTGGTGAAGTTGAATATCTTTTCATGTATTTGTTGGCCACTCTTTTTTTTTTTTTTTTTTCTGTGAGTTGTAGAGCAGAGCTCCTGAAAATGTCAGAGGTTGGTGACTATAATGGGGCTAGTCAGGGACAGGAGGTACTACACACTGATGGTCCTCAGTCTCCTTCTCCCCAATTTATGTTTTTACCTTAAGTCCATGTGCCTTCCCATTCTCCTGTGGATTTCTTGTATCAGGTATCCAAGAGAATAACATAAGGCAGATCAACTAAATTAAAGAGGAAACATAAGAAAATAAGCTCAAGGGTAGACATGAAAAGAAAGAGAACAGAGACTCTGGGATCTGCTTGGGCTTACACATTTAGACTTTGGGCTTGCCTTCACACTCCATAGCTTTGCTTTTCAGCATCTCCACTTCTCTCTTTACAGTCTTTGAATTTATGTCTTCATGGTCTGGTGTTTTGGGTAGATGAACAGAGGTGGAAGATGTTGTGGGGAAAACTCTGAAATCAACTACTAGTTTGATTGCTGGTCTGTCACTTAGTAGCCTTATCAACTTGAAAAAGTTTCTGAACCATCCTAGATTTTGTTTCTTCAAGATAACAACAGTTCATATTTCATAGTGTTGTAGTAATGATTTATGGAGTTAATATATGTAAGTACTAAGAACAGTGCCTGGCACAATAGATCCTCAAAGTCAGTTATAATTAATCATCATAAAAAAACCACACAAGTAAAAATATACTATATAAACTCAATGTTCTTATCAGGTGGAGAGCTTGGAAATTCATATGACATTCCTATAAGTAGGTGTGATATTTTCCATGAATAATAGACATAGCAGTAATTTTAGGGTGATTTAGGTGAAAATGATTCAAGTGCTAACAAAATTTCAGCTGGGTGTGGGGGAAAGATGATTGTATTATGAAAACTTTCATTCATTCATTCATTGAGCTTTTATTATGATTTATGATGGACCATGAATGAATGTCCTGTACAAGACAATGGAGAAATAAAAAAGTTAAATGATACTTAGTATTTGCCGGTAAGAAGTTGAGTAGGGGAGGGGTGCCTGGGTGACTCAGTCTGTTAGGGGTCTGACTCTTGATTTTGGCTCAGGTCATCATCTCAGGGTCCTGAGACTGAGCCCTACCTCAAGCTCTGCACTGAACCTGGAGCCTGCTTGGGATTCTCTCTCTCCCTCCGCCCTTCTTTCCCCGCTTGCACATTCTCTTTAAAAATAAATTAAAAAAAAAAAAAGAATTTGAGTGGGGCAAATAGCCACATAAGGAAATCAATTAATTAAAAAAAAAATTTACAAGGGTACAGTGGGAGCATAAAGGAAGGAGTTGCTAATTCTACATAAACATGTTAGGAAAGCTACCATAGAAAGGCAAGTAATGAAGAGGGAGACCTCCCCAGTGCCTTTCAAATTCCACACGTAGCTGCTGTTGGGCTGAACCAGCAGGGAGCTCTGTCATTAAAGGTGGTATTGGAACAAGAGGCCTGGGAACATCGTCAAGGGAGGAGGGTGCTTGTCCGTGCTTACCTGTGAATCCACAGGTAGTCTGCGGATTCATTGCCAGATCAGAGATACAAGATTGGGAAGATCCAAAGTCATGGCCTGGATTGTGAAAGTGTGGTTCAGGGCAGGGCCAAGGTCTATCTGGCAGTAATCAGTGGAGTTGGGGGTACAGCCCTAAGTAACAAGGGGAGGTTTATTGTCCAAGATCAGGCTGGTGATTTAGGCTTATTTAATCAATGAGCCTCTTTGGCTATGCGACGTGCCAGCCTTGCGATAGTGTGAAGTCACTTCAAGGAGCCCTGCCAAGTTGAACAGATGTCACCTAATTTGCCATCTCATAAGTCTGGTTTCCTGGTTATTTTTCTGTTTTCTTCTAATTCATGTGGGTACTCTCATCCTGAGCACAATTTTTGCTACTATGTCCTAAAATTTAAAAATCTTAAGAAGAGTCATTTCCACTAGGCCATATTTAGACAGTAAGATACCCGAGTTACCTGTATTATGTGAAATGGATCCTGTGGAAATTGTATTTAGTGGTTTCGATATAAAATTGCATCATCCTATTTAAGGGCTTGATGAGGGATTCCAGGGGAAGGGGACCAAATGGTGGTGATTCAACGTGGAGGGGGGCCCCAAAGGAGAGTTGCTTGGAATCCCAGCTACTGGATCCATGGGGCAGATTTGAATGCTAAAAGCATGTCCAGAACTGACATCTCTCACCAAATGCATGCCTGCCAGGGCTGTGGCCACTTGGCAAATAACCCACATTGTATGCCTTGTCTTCTTACTTGTGCTGTTAATTTGCTTTCCATGGATCAATGACTGTAAAGTGTGATGAGAATTTTGGCCAGATCAGGAATGATTTATCAGTCTGTCCAGCAATGGCCTGCTCGTTGGCATTAGCCAGCAGGGCCCTAGCACTTCTGTAACTCCGTTCAAGTTCACAACTGGCGAGAGATCATTAAACCCAGGCACGAAGCTCAGAAGTCTTCGCAAAGCTTCTTGTAAAGTTATCTTCTATTTCAGGGTTTGAGGCTAAATTCAAAGGTTGTCCTCTGAAAAATTAGAAACTCCCAAACCAGCACATTTAAAATAATACCATTAAATAAATCCTCTAGATGGTTTTCTTACCATCAATTCAAAGAACACCTGTCTGTCTCCCTTTAGGTCTTCTTAATAAATTACTATTACCCCAAGACAAAGATATCCTCTGTCACTCTGCCAAGTCCTTACCTACGCGCTGGATTCACATTAATAGAAGAACACAGATGGATGTTAATTGCTGCCATAAGAAAGCTTAGCCGTCTTGGATATGAGGAAATGAGCTTCTTTGTAGTGTAGGTCTTTCCTGGAATTCACAGTCAGGCATGGCAAGAGTTACCCTGACTCTAAGGTATTGAACTGGGCAGGACGAATCTTGCTCACACACTAAGAATAGTTTTAAAATTCTATATTTTCAATTTTCTACTTTAGTGGAGAAGGTTAGGAGTGAAAAGAGAAGCCAGCTCAGCCTTTTTAAGTCTCTATGACCTGACAGATGAAGGGGTGTGTGTGTGTGTGTGTGTGTTAGGGGACCATGAAAAGACATGGTGTGGTACTTACTGTGTTTGAGTAAGAATCCAAAGCAAAGAAGAAGATCTACTTAAATGTCATGAGCAGGAATGTGAGGGGGGATTAGGGGCAAATCTTGAGGTAAGCTCTTGCCAGTTCCGTGCTTTCCTTTGTCCTTTCTACAGCAATGCACAGGCAAGTCAACACACTTAAAGGGACAGTATGGGATGTGTTTCCTTTTATTTCCTCTGTTCATTTGGCTTTCTGTGGTCTGTTATCATCTGTTTCCAAGGTGAGAAGCAGAATTTAATCATTGTTCTTTCATCCACTCTCTTCCTAGTTAACCAAACTCTGGATCAAGCTTTGATGTCCTTGGAAGCCCACTATATCTTTTCCATCTTGGTTCACTGAGGCTTGGCACTGAGGTATGAAACAGAGGATGGGAGCTTGGTGGCCAGCACATGGTGGAGGCACATGGAAGGAGTGCTGGTATACAGGTGATGGGACAGACTATTTCTGTTTTCCAGAAGTGTTCCTAGCAGAGGTCCTCTAGTCTTTAGTACAGTTATAGTCATAGTATGGCTAGAATCATAGCTGGTACAGACTGGCTCCTAATTATTGTGGAAGGGAAAGTTCTGGGTAGAGGTTGCTGGGAATTGTATTGAATTGTTAGGGTAACTAGATCCGTCTTTAACTGTTAGGAGTGCTGTCTTAGCAGCTACAGAAATGGAGAGTCTCTGAAACCCAAATTTTGTGCTTTGTTAGATAAATGGTCTAGAAAGGCAGGGAAGACATGGAATTTTATTTTTTTGAGGTCTTTGAGTAGTACTCTACAAAATAAAAATATATGGAAGCTACTAGAGTCAGAGATTGTATGGTTGTCTATTCTATTCTATTGTATGGAGAGACATGATTTCCTTGATCATCAAAGAGGGGCAGAGGAACATACTTTTTTTTTTTTTTAGAATAGTCAAAAATAGGGTAGTGTTTTTGTTTGGGGGATGGGATGAAGTAGTCTGAAATGAGGTTCATTGCCAGAATGTCCCCATTTAGATTTAGAGTTGGGGGCACCTGAGAGGCTCAGTTGGTTAAGCGTCTGCCTCAGCTCAAGTCATGATCCCAGAGTTCTGGGATCAAGCCCCACATTGGGCTCCCTGCTCGGTGGGGAGTCTGCTTCTCCCACTCCCTCTGCTGCTCCCCCTACTTATTCTCTCTCTTTCAGATAAATAAATAAAATCTTAAAAAAAAAGATTTAGAGTTGGAGAGGGATGTATTAAAAGGCGAAAGATTTATGCGATCTGAAGAGAAACCAGAGCATGAGAGGGATGTATTAAATCTTCACATCACCTTGGCCTATTCCTAGCTATTAAAGTCTCTGATGGCTATGGTTAGGTTTTTTTTAAAAATTATATTATTTTATTTTATTTTTTATAAAGTAATATCTACACCCAACACAGGGCTCAAACCTATGACCTGGAGATCAAAAGTTGCACATTCCACTAACTGAGCCAATCAGGTGCCTCAGTGGTTACAGTTTTAAATGGAGTCATCTAGGGTGGTTTGGGGATAAGAGTCTTTCAGGCTATGACACAGAGCAGATTATTCTAGAGATCTTTTGAAGCCTTGACCCTTAGGCCTCCGGAGCTCTAATGAGACCTATACCATCTTCTTGGTCAGCTGAAAATTGTGGCTGGATGGATAAAGGGCTCTTGCACCAACAATGACCCAGGGCCTCGTGGGCTCATAGTGTTTTAATTACTTACTTACTTATTTATGTTAATTTTTTTTTTTTTTTTTTTTTTTTTTAGTAATCTCTACACCCAGTGTGGGGCTAAAACTCACAACCCCAAGATCAAGAGTCACACGATTTTCCATTTGAGCCAGCCAGGTGCCCCATCATCTAGTTTAGATTGAGTTTTCTACCTGGTGGGGCCATAGCTGAGTGGGGAGAAGCCAAGGATTCAACCTCCAGCTCTTAAGAACTTATTTCTGGGTCTAGCCCCACAGTAGGCCCACTGTCATCAGCCAAAGTATACTCAGATCTGGGAGTTTTGTGGTGCCAGGATTGGTGAAGAGATGAGGTTATCATCTCTGTCCTGTGGTTCTCAATCCTAGGGAATCATCAGGAGGAGGAGCGTGTAAAATTTATAGAATTAAAAACCTCTGGAACTTGTTTTACAAAGACAAAAAAATTAACCCTTCTCACGTGGTTCTTATTATCAGCTGGGTTTCGGAACCACTGTATATAGTAACTTTCAGATCCAGAATGTTGAACAAAATCCTGTAAATTCAGCAAAATTAATGTCCTTGCAAACCAGGTCATCCAGGGCCCAGAAGGACAGGGATCAAAGGGTAATTAAGTTGAAGCTGCTGTCATTGAGTTTCACGTGCATTTTGATACTTATGGAAGCCCTTGTTTTCTGAAGTATGCACTACTGATGCAAACTTGCCTTGGGCTCCATCAGAACACCCTTGTGATGGGCAGGTGGGTGGGAGGGCAGTCACTGAGCTTCCTGGTCAGGGTATTTCCTAGTAGTCATCATGAACTGACATTCCAAGAATCTTCCTGGGTTTAGATACAGTGGGATGTACCTGCCCCCTTTAATTTCAGAAGAATGTATTCTCATTTACACCTGAAGTCAGAATATAATAAAGTACAGGAAATCCCTAAGCAATTTTCTTCCCCTCTATTAACAGACCAGGTAGGATCAAATAGGTAGGGAAATGAAAAAAGTGTGATCCAGGCAGAGGAAGTAATGGCGATGGTGGAGTCATCTTGGTGGTGGTCATCTTGGTGACATTGGTGGCGGTCATGATGTAGGGATGCTGGTTATAATTCAGGCAAATGCCCGAGTTAGCAGCTATTGCCCAGGGCTGGCTTTTTTGATCTTTTTTGCATGATGAGTGGTGAGTCAGCTACTTTTAAAGGGCTAAGAACAGAGTGAACAATATAAATCAAAGTTTTATAAATTAAATATTTCCAGTTTGACTCACACTATCATTTCAGTGGCATTAAATCTCTATTTCTGAATGACCTTTCATTGTCAGTGATGAATATTTTAGCCTTAAGTCACTCTGCCCTGTTTGTGTCCATAACAGTTACTTTGCAAAGGAACTCCTAATGAATGCTGGAACTCATATTTAAAGAATCATTTTGTAATGAGTAATTGGCATATGTAACAGTTTATTAACTATTTCTATTTTTCATCAGATAAAACTTTTTTTTTTAAAAGATTTTATTTATTCATTTGACACAGAGAGATTACAAGTAGGCAGGAGGCAGGCAGAGAGAGGAGGAAGCAGGCTCCCCGCTGAGCAGAGAGCCCGATGCGGGCCTCGATCCCAGGACCCTGAGATCATGACCTGAGCCGAAGGCAGCGGCTTTAACCCACTGAGCCACCCAGGCGCCCAGATAAAACTTTTATATTGAGAGTTCTAAGAGAAATATACTAGATAATCCATGCCTGAGGCTACATAGCTCATGAGGAGTAAATTTAAATTTAAAACATTTAAATTTAGTATTTTAAAATATGAAAAAACAAATTATTCCATTTTTTCTTTTTCTTTTTAAAATATTTTATTTATTTATTTGACAGAGGGAGATTACAAGCAGGCAGAGAGGCAGGCAGAAAGAGAGGAGGAAGCAGGCTCCCTGCTGAGCAGAGAGCCTGATGCAGGGCTCGATCCCAGGACCCTGAGATCATGACCTGAACCAAAGGCAGAGGCTTTAACCCACTGAGCCACCCAGGTGCCCCTATTCCATTTTTTCTTGGGATGTTGGCAGATTATTCAGTTAGGAAATGAAAATAAATAGCAAAAATGTGATAATGACATTCTAGATACTAAAATGACAAAAATAACATTTGTAGCAACATGAAAATTTTTCTCTCTGAAGTTTAAAAGTGCTGAAGAAAAAAAAATAAAGTGCTGAAGATAGTATACCAGAAAAAAACAACGCTTATGAAAGAGAATAATTTCATTAAAAGTCAATTTAAAATAACATTTGTAGCAACATGAAAATTTTTCTCTCTGAAGTTTAAAAGTGCTGAAGAAAAAAAAATAAAGTGCTGAAGATAGTATACCAGAAAAAAACAACGCTTATGAAAGAGAATAATTTCATTAAAAGTCAATTTAAATTATATTCTACCAGAAACTCTCCAATGTAAATTTTAATAAGAAAATGATTTAACAAATCTATAAATGACTAGTCCAATAATTTGAATTATTATTTTCCTATGCTTCCTTTTAGGTTTTTTTGTTTTTGTTTTTGTTTATTGCTATCCCAATCATCCTGCTATTTTTTGTTGAGCGATACTGTATGCTTGGCACTACACTGGACATTTTACATATGGGATTCCTCTTAATGCTCACAACAGCCTATGTGATGTTTATAATTATCTCCATTTTGCAGGTGAAGAAACTGAGGCTCAGACGTTTTTAAGCAACTGATTCAAGGACACATAGCCAGTGAATGGTGGAGATAGGGATGAATCCAAGATCTGACTAAGACCGACTAAGACCAAGATTAAATTCTTCTACTATAAGATTCTTGTTAACAAACATACATACTTTTTACAAAGTATCTGGGTTCTAGTTTTTTTCACTTAATATTATACCACAAACATTTCTCATGCTTGCTACACAATCCTCATCAACCCAACAGCCTGTGAACATTGGCCATGATCCTGCACTGGGATGCACTGCCCTCTAGTGGAATTCTGTTCATGAAGATCTTTTCACTCCCCAGTCCCCAGGGTGAAAAGGGGTTTTATATTGCATAAATCTCTATAGTTACTATTTTAATTAGGATAAAATATTAAATGATATTTTTTCTATCTTCTTTAATATGATTACTTTCAATGGGAGGGGGTGGGAAAATAAAGTGAACCCCAGAGAAGTTCAGAAACGGGTTCTAAGGAATGAGATAAGAATTCCTTGTTCTTGGCATTGAAATCAACATGGCTGCTCTGTGTTCCCTGAAGTAACAAGATATTTCAGACATCTTCCTTCAGATTACACTGAAGTCTTGAGGAGATGTCAAATTGTGTTAGGACTAGCACTGAAAGACAAAGTAGACTCTCCTGGGGTCCATAAAGAACTTGAAAATATATTTGAAATGTAAGAAATTAAAACAGATCAGAATTTGTTATCCTCTGAGCTCACATTAATTTTTCAGTTTTAAATATTTTCTAATGACTATCTTTCATCTGATAATGTTAAAAATCATAGTTTTAAATGCATAATTGGCTTTGGTTTAATTAGGAAGGCCTTGGGTTAATATTGTATTGTTTTGGAGAAAACAATAGGGATGGTTTTTTTATTTTGTTTATTTTTTTTAAGTGAATTAGGCCATTATTTCTGCTGTTGTTCATCAAAAAAGAAGCTCTGAGCAAAATTGCTGATGCTATCGCCTGGAAAAGGGCTGACTGGTGAGTTGTAATTGCTTTGTGAGCAGCCAGCAGGACATACTGTGGAGAGCAGGGGGAAACCTGCCAGTTTCATCTTTATTAGAGAGCTGGCTCTTTAAAATTGGATGTCTTTTTATGCTTAGTGAATAACCAATAGGAAAAAGGAAGAGCAGCAAAGCCAGGCTTATGTAGGATGTATGATACTTAATAAGACACAAAAGTTGTCCAAGTCTTCTTAAGGAAATTACATCTTTTCATGCCCAACATTAAAATTGTTGATTTCCTTTGAGCTTGATTTAAAGAGAAGGAAGAGGATGGTCAAAACCTAACAAAAACATTTTTGAAGACAAATAGTCTAACAAGTAGTATGCAGATAAAGTACTCATACAAAGAGTAGTAAGTCCATGACAAAAGTGCCCTTGAAGTGTAGAGGTATAAGATAGGTAAAATCGTGAAATATTCATTTAATAAATGTATTCACTGTGAGTTTTTTCTTTATGCCCAGATTTATTGAGGTATATTTGACATACAACATTGTGTAAGTTTAAGGTGTTGATTTGATGCATATTCTTTTTTTTTAAGGTTTATTTATTTTAGAGAAAAAGAGCATGTGGGCATGTGCCACGTGTGCAGAGGAAGGGGCAAAGTGAGAGAAGCTCCATACTCCCTGCAGAGTATGGAGCCTGACACAGGGCTGGATCTCAGGACTCTGAGATCATGACCTGAGCTGAAATCAAGAGTTGGATGGGTACCTGACTGAACCACCCAGGTGCCCCAATTTGATACATATTCTAAATGAATAGCTCCATCATGTTAGCTAACACCTCCATCACCTTATGTAAATACCATTTCTTTTGTGGTGAAAACATTTAATATCTACTCTCTTAACAACTTTCTAGTGCATAATACAGTATTGAATCACCTTATTGTACATGAGTTTCCCAAAACTTATTGATCTTATAGCCAAGAGTGTGTATCCTTTGACTAACACCTGCTTACTTCCCCTATCACCCTGCCCCTGGTAAATACCACTATACTCTCTCTCTCTCTCTCTTTTTTAAGGAGTTCAGCTTCCCTAGATCCCACGGGTAAGTGATATCATATGGTACTAGTCTTTCTTTCCTTCTTTTTTTTTTTTTAAAGATTTTATTTATTTATTTGACACAGAGAGAGAGATCAGATCACAAGTAGGCAGAGAGGCAGGCAGAGAGAGAGGAGGAAGCAGGCTCCCCACTGAGCAGGGAGCCCGATGTGGGCCTTGATCCCAGGACCCTGAGATCATGACCTGAGCCGAAGGCAGAGGCTTTAACCCACTGAGCCACCCAGGTGCCCTGTACTAGTTTTTCTTTTTACTTCATTTAGCATGATGCCTTCATGGTCTATCGATAATTACCACAAATGGCAGGATTTCCTTCTTTTTCATGGCTGAGTAATATTCTATTATATATGACACCATATTTCTTTATCCATTCATTTGTTAATGGACATTTAGATTATTTCTGTATCTTGTCTGTGGTGAATAATACTTCAGTAAATATGGGAGTGCAGATATCTCTTTGAGATCCTGATTTCATTTCCATTGGTTATATACCCAAAAGTGGGATTGCTGGATCACATGGTAGTTCTTTTTTTTGTGTGTGTGTGGAACCTCTACACTGTTTTCCACAGTGGCTTTACCATGATCAATTTACATTCCTGCCAACAGTGAACAAGGGTTTCCTTTCCTACACATCCTCACCAACACTTTTCATCTCTTGTCTTTTTTATGATAGCCATTTGAATAGGTATGATGTGATAACTCACTGTGGTTTTGATATGCATTTTCCTAATGATGGGTGATGTTGGGAACCTTTTCATGTATCTGTTGGTCATCTGTATGCTTAGGAAAAATGTCCATTCAGTTCCTCTGACCATTTTGTAACTGCATTGTTTGTTTTTGCTATTGAAATGTATGAGTTCTTTATATATTTTGATAGTTTTGATATCAGTATCAAATTTGATATACCCCTTATCATCAGATACATGATTTGTAAATATTTTATCCAGTTCTTTAGGTTGCCTTTTCATTTTGTTGATTTTTCTTTTGCTGTGCAGTAGCTTTTTGATGAGCCCCACTTGCTCATTTTTGCTTTTGTTGCTTGTAATTTTGTCATATCCAAAAAAACATTGCAAAGATCAATGCAAAGAAGATTTTCCCCTATGGTTTCTTCTAGGAGTTTTCTGGTTTCAGGTCTATGTTGAAGTCTTTAATCCATTTCACGTTAATTTTTGTGAGTGGTGTAACATGGGTGTCCAGTTTCATTCTGCATGTGCTTATCCTGTTTTCTGTTATTATTTATTGAAGAAACAATCCTTTCCCTATTGAGTCATCATGGCTCCTTTGTCAAGTATTAGTTAACCATATATGCGTGGATTAATTTCTCTGTTCTCTATTCTGTTCCATTGGTATATATCTATTTTATGCCAGTACCATACTGTTTTTATTACTATAGCTTTGTAGTATAGTTTGAAACCAGGAAGTTTATGCCTCCAGCTTTGTTTTTTTCCCTCAGAATTGCTTTGGCTATTTGGAGTCTTTCATGGTTCCATACAAATTTTAGAATCGTTTTTTCTCTTTTTATGAAAAATGTCATTGGAATTTTAATAGGGGTTGCATTGAATCTGTAGATGGCTTTGGACTGTATGGATATTTTAACAATATTAATTCTTCTGATCCACAAACGGGATCCTTCCATTTATTCCTGTTCACCGAGAGTTGATATTCAATATATCGTATTTGGAATCAAGGGTTGCCTAAGTAATGACCCCTGCTATTTGTAGACCATAAATAGTACATAATATCAAATATCAAAGTAAATGTTTCAGTTGGAAGACTTCAGGATCTTGATGGCTCCTATAGGTCCCTTTAACTTTTTTCTAATTATTCTAAATACTTGTAGAGTTTTAATACTCTAAGTCAGGATTTCTCAACCAGTGTTGAAGCTAATTCTGTGTATGTGTGTACATTGTAGGATGTCTAGCAGCATCCCTTGCCTCTAACCACTAGAGGCCAGTAGCAATCCCTGCCCCCACCACCTCATTAGGACAATACCAGATATCTCTGGACATTGTCAATATCATCAAAACACTTGTGGCATGGCTATTTATTAATGAGGTGGGATAATAGTATAGTATGGCAGATTGTGTTCTCCAAAGATCCTTACTGCAATGTAGTATCTATATTCCACCCGACTTGGTCTTGTAATGTGACCTTGATACGCCTGCATTGAGAGGGTATGGGTAGGAGATGGGGTCTATTACATTTTCCTTTGAACCTGGGTGGAACTTTGTAACTGCCTCACCCAGTATAAGGTGGCGGATGTGACATTGTGTCACTGAGGCTAGATTATAAAGGGCAACGCAACTGCCCCTTGGCTCTCTCTCTGGAGGCCTGACCTTGGAAACTACCTACTATGTTGTGAGGAAGCCCAGGTCACATGGAGAGGCTATCGGTTGGTATTACTGCTGACAACTCCAGCCAGGCCTCCATCACAGCCAGCACCCAGCTCCAGACTCATGTGAATTAAAGAGCCTTCAGATGATTTCAACCCCAGCCTTCAAGTCTTTGGCTGAGACCCCAGACATTGTAGAGATGAGCTCTCCCTGTTTGAATTCCAAATCCACAGAAACCATAACAGAGAGTAAATTCTTCTTATTTTAAACCACCATGTTTTGTGGTAATTTCTTATACAGCAATAGATAATTAAAACACATAGGTTAAACAGACTCTTAACTATAGAGAACAAACTGATGGTTATCAGAGGGGAGGTGGTTGGGGGATGGGTAAAATAGGTGAAAGGGATTATAGTACACTGACTATGATGAGCACTGAGTAATGTATAGAATTGTCGAATCACTATATTGTACACCTGAAACTAATATAACACTCTATGTTAACTATACTAGAATTAAAATAAAAACTTAGGGCGCCTGGGTGGCTCAGTGGGTTAAAGCCGCTGCCTTCGGCTCAGGTCATGATCCCAGGGTCCTAGGATCGAGGCCCACATCGGGCTCCCTGCTCAGCGGGGAGCCTGCTTCCTCCTCTCTCCTCTCTCTCTGCCTGCCTCTCTGCCTACTTGTAATCTCTCTCTCTGTGTCAAATGAATAAATAAAATCTTTAAAAAATAAAATAAAAATAATAAAATAAAATAAAATAAAAACTTAAAACATGTAAGTTGAATTAGATCCCTCCCCCAAAATATATAATATATATTTATATATACATATATATAAATAAATAATAAAGAAAGTCTAATATTACCTAATTAGGATTAGCTTATAATACTGATGTTGTACCATCCATCCCCATAACACAGGCATTCCAAAAAAAAAGAATTCTCAATCTTCCCGAGTTCCACTAAAAACAAAGCAAAACATTCAAAAACAACCATATCTATACCATAACTACCAGATTCTTCCCTATACCACCATCTTTATCACTAGTTCACAGAAACATCACGATATTGACTTATAATATGGCAAGCACTGTCAAACTGAATCAATTAACATTTTAGGAGAATTTTCATTCCTACAGGCAAACCACATTCAGCTGCTAGAAACACATGAACTAAAGGGCATGAGTTTAGTTTTATTTTTTAAGCCACATGGGCATACCCACCTGCTACAAACAAGAGACCTATAAAGGTCAGACTGTAATATAAAAGTCATCTTCAGTGTAATTGAAAACTCTGAACAGTGATGTCGCCTGGAATTAAGTGACTTTAAAGTTCTGGAGCAAGATAAATTACTTAGCTTTTTACAGGATTTTATCAGTGAAAGAAGACCTTTGGTTATAAGTAACAGAAAATCCAACCAACATCCGGTTAACCAAATGTTTATTTTCCCCACGTAATAAGAAATTTGGAGATTGGGGCCCTTGACATTGTTTCAGAGGCTTGACCATTATCAGTGCCAGCATTACTGTGATTCTCTTTGCCTTTCTCTCGTGCCTCTTGGATCATGGTCATATTGTACATACTGTAGCTCTGGAGATCCCATCTGTGATCAATGCTGGAAGGTCAAAGAGGAAGGCCAGCAGATTTCTCCTTACATCTCTTTGGGTAAGAAATCCCATGGCCACTCCTAGTGCAAGGGAGACTGGGAAAACAAATACTTAGCTTTCACAGCCTCTGTGCAAGAGGTAGGCAAGGGAGAAGTTTTCTGGGTGAGTCTGCAGCGTCTGAAATTACTTCAGAAATGACAAATTAGGGTGCCTGGGTGGCTCAGCGGGTTAAAGCCTCTGCCTTCGGCTCAGGTCATGATCTCAGGGTCCTGGGATCGAGGCCCGCATCAGGCTCCCTGCTCAGCGGGGAGCCTGCTTCCTCCTCTGTCTCTGCCTGCCTCTCTGCCTACTTCTGATCTCTCCCTCTCTGTCAAATAAATAAAAAAATAAAATCTTTAAAAAAAAAAAGAAATGACAAATTATCTTGGCCAAGTACTGGTAAAAACATTGACCAATAGAATATGTGTGTGTGTGTGTGTGTGTGTGTGTGTGTGTATCGCTTTCTATACACTCATAAACTCATCCATCTGATTATAACTTATATACATATACATCTGAAGTTTCAAAACTGGGTGGATTTTTCATTGATCAATCAATATGTACAGTATGATCCCATTTTTGTGAAAAATAAATATGAACAGATAAGCATTAAAAACAATGTGGAAGAATGGATACATACTAAAGTATTGGCAGAATTATGCATCTATACCCTTTTTATAGTTTCTCACATTTCTACAATAAAACGTATTAACTGTGAGTAAGAAGAGTAATACAGATAGAAAATTAGCATTTAAAATTCTCACTTTAAAAAAAACACCAGTGAGAGAGACTCTCTGTTAACATTAGTATATAGTCTTTCAAATGGATGGACACACATCCGAACATTTAATATGTGTAAAAATCCTGGTATATGTTGGTATCTCACTTAATCCAAAGAGTCATGTTATAAAGTTACTATGGAGAATCTTCATTTCTCATGTGTTTATTATCTAATGCCCAAAGTTACAGTGTTGAACATGAAAGCAACAATTATAAAAAAAAATCACTAATGAACAGATTACCGAGAAACTTGCTGCCTGGTCAAATATTGTTGTGCACTCAAAAACTGGCATACCCATGGGGCACCTGGATGGCTCAGTTGGTTAAGCATCTGCCTTCAACACAGGTTGTGGTCTTTGGGTCCTGGGATTGAGCTCTGGGTTGGCTGTTGGGCTCCCTGCTCAGTGGGGAGCCTACTTCTCCCTCTCCCTCTCCCTCTGCTCCTCCCTCCTGCTCATGCTCTCTCTCTCTCAAATAAATAAACAAAATTCTTTAAAAAACTAACTTAAAAAAACTAGCATGTATGTTTATTTAACACATCAGTATCTAATGTTTCTCATTTACTACTCTTGACTTACTGAGAATGTGATCTTAGGTAAGATATTACCTCTTTGTGCCTCCATTTTATCATCTGAAAAATGGGGATGTAAAGGTATCTACCTTGTGGAATTCATGGGCAGTTTAAATGAATTAATAACTGGTACATTTTAAGTCTTATACAAGTGGTAACTTTTTTTTCTTTTTTCTTTTCTTTTTCAAGTTTTTAAATTCCAGTTAGTTGGGGCACTCAGTCATTAAGCGTCTGCCTTCGGCTCAGGTCATGATCCTCAGGTACTGGGATCGAGCCCCACATCGGGCTCCCTGCTCAGTGGGAAGCCTGCGTCTCCCTCTCCCACTCCCCCTGCTCGTGTTCCCTCTCTCACTGTGTCTCTCTCTGTCAAATAAATAAATAAAATCTTAAAAATAAATAAGTAAATAAATTCCAGTTAGTTAACATTCAGTGTAATACTAGTTTCAGGTGTAGAATTTAGTGATTCATCACTTACATACAACACCCAGTGCTCATTACAAGTGCCCTCCTAATACCCAACCCCATTTAACCCAGCCCCCCTCTCCCTCTCTGTCCTCCAGTAACCCTCAGTTTTTTCTCCATAATTAAGAGTCTGTTTCCTAGTTTGCCTTTCTCCCCACTATGTTCACTTGTTTTGTTTCTTAAATTACACATATGGCTGAAATCATATGGTATTTGTCTTTCTCTGACTGACTTATTTCGTTTAACATTACACTGTCTAGCTCCATCCATGTTGTTGCAAGTGGAAAGATTTCATTCTTTTTTATGGCTGAGTAATATTCCTCTGTGTGTGTGTGTGTGTGTGTGTGTGTGTGTGTGTATCACTTCTTTTTTTTTTTTAAAGATTTTATTAGTTTGTTTTGAGAGAGTGCATGAGTGGGGAGAGGGGCAGAGGGAGAGGCAGAGAATCTCAAGCAGACTCCATGCTAAGCACAGAGGCCCACACGGGGCTTGATCTCATGACCCCAAGATCATGACCTGAGCTGAAATCAAGAGTTCAATGCTTAACTCACTGAACCTCCCAGGGACGCCTATACCACTTCTTCTTTATCCATTCATCAGCTGATGGACATTCGTGTTCTTTCCATAATTGGCTATCATTGATAATGCTGCTATAAACATCAGGGTGCGTGTATCCATTCAAATCACTATTTTTGTGTCCTTTGGACAAATACTTAGTAGTGCAATTGCTGGGTCACAGGGTAGTTCTATTTTTAACTTTTTAAGAAAACTCCATACTGTTTTCCAGAGTGACTGCACCACTTTGCATTCCCACCAACAGTGCAAGAGGGTTCCCCTTTATCCACATCCCCACCAACACCTGTTGTTTCCTGTATTATTAATTTTAGCCATTCTGATAGGTGTGAGGTACTGTCTCATCTTGGTTTTGATTTGTATTTCGCTGATGATGAGTGATATGGAGCATCTTTTAAACCATCTGGATATCTTCTTTGGAAAAATATCTGTTTCTGTCTTCTGCCCATTTCTTAACTGGATTATTTGTTTTTTTGGGTGTTTGTTTTTTTAAATTCTTTTTAAAAAAGATTTTATTTATTTATTTGACAGAGAAAGACACAGCAAGAGAGGAAACACAAGCAGGGGGAGTGGGAGAGGGAGAAGCAGGCTTCCCGTGGAGCAGGAAGCCCGATGTGGGGCTTGATCCCAGGACCCTGGAATCATGACCTGAGCCCAAGGCAGCCGCTTAACGACCGAGCCAGCCAGGCACCCCTGGTTTTTTAAATTCTTTATATATTTTGGATACAAACCTTCTCAGATATGACATTTGCAAATATCTTCTCCCATTCTGTAGGTTGCCTTTTAGTTTTGTTGATTGTTTCTTTCACTGTGCAGAAGATTTTTATCTTGATGGAGTCCCAATAGTTCAATTTTTTTTGTTTGTTTCCCTTGCCTTAGGAGACATATCTAGTAAGAAGTTGCTATCACTGATGTCAAAGTGGTTACTGTCTGTATTCTCCTCTAAGATTTTGATGGTTTCCTGTTTCAGATTTAGGTCTTTCATCCATTTTAAATTTCTTTTTGTGTATGGTGTAAGAAAGTGGTCCAGTTTCATTCTTCTACATCTTGCTGTACAGTTTTCCCAATCCCATTTGTTGAAGAGACTCTTTTCCATTGGATATTCTTTCCCACTTTGTCAAAGATTATTGACCATATAGTTGTGGGTCCATTTCTGGGTTTTCTATTCAGTTCCATTAATCTTTGTGTCAGTTTTTGTTCCAGCACCATACTAATGACTTCAGGGTAATATAGTTTGCAGTCTGGAATTGTGATGTTTCCAGCTTTGCTTTTCTTTTTCAAGATTGCTTTGGCTATTCAGGGTCTCTTGTGGTTCCATAAAAATTTTAGGATTATTTGTTCAAGCTTTATGAAAAATGCTGGTGGTATTTTGATAGGGATTGCATTAAATATGTAGATTGCTTTGGATAGTATAGGCATTTTAACAATATTTGTTCTTCCAATTCATGAGTATGGAATGTTTTTCCATTTGTTTGTGTCATCTTCAATTTCTTTCATCAGTGTTTTAGAGTTTTTATAATACAGATATTTTACCTCTTGGCTTAGATTCATTCCTAGATATATTATGGGTTTGGGTACAATTGTTAATGGGATTGATTCCTTGATTTCTCTTTTTGCTGCTTCATTATTGGAATATAGAAATGCAACAGATTTTTGTATGTTGATTTTGTATCCCGCAACCTTCCTGAATTTGTGTATCAGTTCTAGCAATTTTTTGATGGAGTCTTTTAGGTTTTCTATATTGAGTATCATGTCATCTGCAAAATAGTGAAAGTTTGACTTCTTCCTTGCTGATTTGGATGCATTTTATTTTCTTTTGTTGTCTGATTGCTGAGGAGAGGACTTCCAGTATTATGTTAAATAACAGTGGTGAGTGGTGCCTGGGTGGCTCAGGCAGTTAAACATCGGCCTTTTACTTAGGTCATGATCCCAGGGTCCTGGGATTGTGCCCCATGTCCAGGGAGTCTGCTTCTCCCTCTCCCTCTGCCCCTCCCACCCGATTGTGCTCTTTCTCTCAAATAAACAAATATAATCTTAAAAAAAGAATAACAGTGGTGAGAGTGGGCGTCCTGTCTTTTTTCCCGACTATAGAGTAAAAACTCTCCGGTTTTCCCCCATTGAGGCTGCTATTAGCTATAACTTTCTTGCCAATGGCTTTTATGATGTTGAAGTATGTTCCTTCTATCCCTACTTTGTTGAGGGTTTTTATCATGAATGGATGCTGTACTTTGCCAAATGCTTCTTTTGCATCTATTGAGAGGATCATATGGTTGCAGCCTTTTTTTTGTTAATATCATGTATCACCTTGATTGATTTGTGAATGTTGAACCACCCTTGAAGCCCAGGAATAAATCCCACTTCATAGTGGTGAATGATTCTTTTTTTGTGTGTGTGAATGATTCTTTTAATGAACTGTTGGATATGATGTGCTACTATTTTGTTGAAAATTTTTGCATTCATGTTCAACAGGGATTTTGGCATGTAGTTCTCTTTTTTAGTGGAGTCTGTCTAATTTTGGAATCAAGATAATGCTGGCCTCATAGAATGAGTTTGGAAGTTTTCCTTCCATTTCTATTTTTTGGAACAGTTCGTGAAGAATAGGCATTAACTCTTCTTTAAATGTCTGATAGAATTCCCCTGTGAAGTCATCTGACCCTGGACTTTTGTTTGTTGGGAGATTTTTGATTACTGATTTAGTTTCTTTGCTGGTTATCGGTTTGTTCAAGCTTTCTATTTCTTCCTGTTTCAGTTTTGGTAGTTTATATGTTTCTAGGAATTTATCCATTTCTTCCAGATTGTTTGATTTGTTGGCATATAATTTTCATAATATTCTCTTATAATTGTTTGTATTTATGTGATATTGGTTGTTATTTCTCCTCTTTCATTTGTGATTTTATTTCTTTGGACCCTTTCTCTTTTCTTTTTGATAAGTCTGGCCAGAGGTGTATCAATTTAATTAATTTTTTCAAAGAATGAACTCCTGATTTCATTGATCTGTTCTGCTGTTTTCTTAGTTTCTATATTATTATCTTTGCTCTAGTCTTTATTATTTCCCTTCTTCTGCTTTAGGCTTCATTTGTTGTTCTTTTTCTAGCTCCTTTAGGTCTAAGGTTAGATTGCTTATTTGATATTTTTCTTGCTTTGTGAGGTAGGCTTGTATTGCAATATACTTTCCTCTTAGGACCACCTTTGCTACATCTCAAAGGTTTCGGATTGTCGTGTTTTCATTTTCATTTGTTTCCATGTATTTTTTTAAAAAGTATTCTTTAATTTCCTGGTTGACCCATTCATTTTTTAGCAGCATATTGTTTAACTTCCATGTATTTGTGGTCTTTTCAAATTTTTTCCTGTGGTTGACTTCAAGCCTCATAGCATTGTGGTCAGAAAATATGCATGGTATGATATCAATCCTTTTATACTTGTTGAGGCCTGTTTGTGAGCTTGTATGTGATCTGTTCTGGAGAATGTGCCATGTGCACTTGAAAAGAATGTGTATTCTGGTGCTTTGGGATGAAATGTTCTGACTATATTTCTTAAGTCCATCTGGTCCAGTGTGTCATTCAAAGCCATTGTTTCGTTATTGATTTTATGCTTAGATGATCTGTCCATTGCTGTAAGTGGAGGGTGAAAGTCCCTTACAATTACTGTATTATTATCAAAGAGTTCCTTTATATTTGTTCTTGTATATATTTGGGTGCTTCCAAGTTGGGGCATAAATATTTACAATTGTTAGATCTTCTTGTTGGATAGTCCCTTTTATTATGATATGGTGCCCTTTTTCATCTCTCATTACAGTCTTTGGTTTACAATCTAGTTTGTCTTACCTTTGATGTCCATTTACCTGAGAGATATTTCTCCATCCCCTCACTTTCAATCTGCAGATGTCTTTAGGGCTAACCTGAGTCTCTTGTAGGCAGCATATGGATGGGTCTTTTTTTTTTTAATCCATTCTGACACCCTGTATCTTTTGATAGCAACATTTAGACCATTTACATTCAGAGTTATTATTGATAGATATGTATTTGGTGCCATTTTATTACTTGTTTTGTTACTGTTTCTGGAGATTTTCTCCAGTCTTTTCTGGTCTTTTTCACTCTTGCTCTTTCCTTCCCACCCAAAGGGTCCCCTTTAATATTTCTTGTAGGGCTCATGAACTCCTTTAGTTTTCGGTTGTCTAGGAAACTCCTTATCTCTCCTTGTATTCTGAATGACAACCTCGTTGGATAGAGTATTCTTGGCTGCAAATTTTTCCCATTCAGCATGTTGAATATATCATGCCACTTTCTTCTAATTTGTCACATTTCTGTGGAGAGATCTGTAGCTAGCCTTATAGGTCTTCCCTTATAAGTTAGGGACTTGTTTTGTCTCTCTGCTTTTAGGATTTGTTCTTTATCACTGTATTTTGCAAACTTAACTACAATATGTCTTGGTGTTGGCCTGCTTTTGTTGATTTTGATGGGAGTTCTCTGTGCCTCCTGTATATAAATATGTGTTTTTTTCCCCCATATTAGGGAAGTTTTCAGCTACTTTTTCCTCAAATAAACCTTCTCTTCCAGTCAAGCCCATGGACCCCTAAAGCTCTAGTCTTTGAGCCCCACTGGTTGCAAAAACTACTGAAAAATCAGCTCTTCTTATTTTTCCAACCAATGGCTTTGGGAAGGTGTTCTCCTTGTGCATGTCCCTGTGCACTGCACTGTCTCTTGCCTCTCACCATGACCAGGGATCCCTCCCCACTGCAGCACCCATGATCCATTTCTCCCCCAAACTATGTCTCTGTACTTCCTACCTTCCTTGGTGTGGTGTTTTTTCTTCCTCTAGTTGTGCAGTTTGTTCTGTCAGTCCTCAGGTCAATTTCTTGGGTATTCAGAATGATTTGATTTTATTTAGCTGCATTGAAGAGATGAGGCAAGCCTAGGGTCCTCCTACTATGTCACCATCTTACTCCCTCCAATGGTTGCTTTTAAAGTTATTATGACATGCTCAAGTATAAAAGTCACATGGATTTTGGATATATGAGCTCAGAGGCTGAGTAAGGGTTTGAGAGGGGAAAAAAAAATAGCTGTATCAGCATACTGATATTTAAAGCCACAGAACTGGAAAAAGTCACCTAAAGAGGGAAGTTAGATGAGTTCAAGTAGCTAGAAAAAAAGAGGATGCTCTAAGCATACTATTGAATCAATCGCAACTGGTAGGCACCATATTTGCTGAATCATTTACTTAACTCTATTGAAAAAATCTACTCATGATGCCTATTTAGTGTGATAATCAATGTCTTTTCTACAAAGAGTCAAAGGGAAAAATCCCACCTTGAAGTTGGTCTAGGGAAAAAATTTTTTTTCTCCCTATATTAATTTGTCTATTTTTCTTTACCAGAAATAGGAACTACGTAAATGACAAATTTACTTTTGGGAATTAGTTGCTGCAATTTCAAAGCTAAATTGAAAATTCACTTGACGTTCAATTCACTAATTCCAAGTACTGTTTCTTTGCTCCTTTTAATAACTATTGACAGAATGCCTAGGTGGCTCAGTCAGTTAAGCATATGCCTTTAGCTCAGGTCATGATCCCAGGGTTCTGGGATTGAGCCCCACGTTGGGCTCCCTGCTTGGCCGAGAGCCTGCTTCTCCCTCTCCCTCTGTCTTTCTTTCTGCCTACTTGTGCTCTTTCTTTATCTCTCTGTCAAATAAATAAATAAAATCTTAAGAAAAAAGAAAGAAGTCCTTTTTGTTTGAGGTCCAGCCTTAACAATATCCTAATTAAAACGAGTCACTGGCAAATGGGAGAAGAGTTGTCTCAGGAGGTAAAGGCATCCCCAAGTGCATCATCCAATCTAATCATAAAGAAAGTGGGGCCATCCACTATCTCCATGAAGTACGCTCTTGTTTTTAAAGAGTGACTTGGGGTGCCTGGGTGGCTCAGTGGGTTAAGCCTCTGCCTTCGGCTCAGGTCATGATCTCAGGGTCCTGGGATCGAGCCCTGCATCAGGCTCTCTGCTCAGCAGGGAGCCTGCTTCCCCCTCTCCCTCTGCCTGCCTCTCTGCTTACTTATGATCTCTCTCTCTCTCTGTCAAATAAATAAATAATAAATCTTAAAAAAATAATAAAAAAAAGCAACTTTGTCATCCTAGCCACATAGAATTGGTCAAGGTGATAGCTGAGTTATACAGTTGTTGGGGAATCTATCCCATTTCCCCATTGTTCAAGTATTCCTATGCCCATGGGGTCCGTTATCCCCACAGAGTAAAAAGCAAGGAGATTGTACATGAGCTATAGTGGCAATTTCTCTGAAGTTTACCTCAAGTTGTCTAGCTTAGGCAAACAACATACAAAAACAATCAGAACAGGGCGCCTGGGTGGCTCAGTGGGTTAAAGCCTCTGCTTTCGGCTCAGGTCATGATCTCAGGGTCCTGGGATCGAGGCCCGCATTGGGCTCCCTGCTCAGGGGGGAGCCTGCTTCCCCCTCTCTCTGTCTGCCTGTCTGCCTCCTTGTGATCTCTCTCCCTCTGTGAAATAAATAAATAAAAAAAATCTTAAAAATAAAAAACAATCAGAACTAAAATTTAGCATCCACAAATGTGTGTTGGTGAAACATATTTTTTCTCTGTAATAATTCTCATTTCCAGAGATAGCCAAATAAGACTAATTGGTTTGAAAAACAAGTCCAGTTTTAACAAAGGGCATAATTATTTACATAAGCTCAGCAGAATGATTGATCATGTAGATCTTTTAGAATCTGCTTTGCTGGAACTTTTTATAAGGAATCTCTAGGTTGAACTTTTAGAAGCCTCTCCAGGCCAGAAGCCAAGCCAAGTACTTGCCATCAGACATGCCTGCAATACCTGTAGATTTGGGCGGATTCCTCTTCATAAGGTCCCCAGAGTATCCCGAGGTTCCTGCAACTGCCAGGGAGTGACATTCTTCACTCACCTGGTGAGGCTTCGGGGAACCCTGTAAGCATGGTACAGGACACCAGTTCCAAATGGCTTCATGGCTCTGTGTTTATGATTGCCATGGAAGAAATACTTACTGAGACCTTTTGAATTTCAGAGTGTTCAGGCAGAGAGAAAAGTTAAATGCTTTAATTTGTTCACACATGAATACTTTAATCACATTTTTGTAAGTAATAGATATCTTGAGAGAAAGTTTCCTTAATCTGGGAGAGTAAACATTAGAGAACCAGCAGTATTTCAAGTGAGTCACCAGAAAAAACTATAATCATTTTTTCCAAATTCACTTAGTCCCATGTTACTGTTCTTTTTTTTTAAATTTTTTTTTATTCTTTGCCCCAGGGGTACAGGTCTGTGAACCATCAGGCTCACACCTTTCACAGCATTCACCATAACACAAACCCTCCCCAATGTCCATAACCCATCCACCCTATCCCTACCCTCCCACCCCCCAGTAACCCTCAGTTTGTTCTGTGAGATTAGGAGTCTCTTATGGTTTGTGTCCTTCC
>LNAC01000519.1:1143095-1171147 GCA_002007465.1 Ailurus styani
GGGCGCCTGGGTGGCTCAGTGGGTTAAAGCCGCTGCCTTCGGCTCAGGTCATGATCCCAGGGTCCTGGGATCGAGGCCCGCATCGGGCTCTCTGCTCGGCAGGGAGCCTGCTTCCTCCTCTCTCTCTGCCTGCCTCTCTGCCTACTTGTAATCTCTCTCTGTGTCAAATGAATAAATAAAATCTTTAAAAAAAAATGCATTCCCATTTCTTATATCTTTCTTACACATACAGAGTTTCTTTTCTTATTTCCATCAGTCTCAATTACAGTTAGCAGAATTTCGCACTCTTAGAAACCTTAGTTTCCAGTGAAAACTAAGTAGTAGCCAGTTGTGAACTGTTTGTTACACCAAAACCTTTTTAGATAGCACATTTGTGAATCCATTAAGCACAAAGCGTGTTTATCAAAGAGACTCCAATATTCTCAGTGTTTTACAATAAGAACTCAAAAGCACAAACCTATGTGTAGCACTTTTCCCATTTGGAAAAGACCTAGATGTCCAACAAATATAATCCCAAAGACTTTGAAAGCTATTTCAACAATTTCCTATGAAAACTTTGAGGAGACAATTAACCATCACTTTCGTCATCTTTTTGCTAACAAATTGCAACAGAGATAACATGAGCTTATTTGACCTTCAGCAAACCTTTGCGGAATAAAAGTTTCACCTTTAAGGCTGATAACTTTAAAGACATGTCTGTCTTAATTAAACCAATAAACGTAGTTTAAATTCCAAGTTATGTCACACCTGGGTCCACTTTTAAAAGTCAATCAGTTTGTTCCCCAGTGTCAATTTTTACCTGAGACACAGGTGGGGAAATCTGAAGGGAGCAGTGCGTGCAGGCTGCACCTGAGGGGCAGAAGCAGGAGGGGTGGGGCAGACAGAAGAGGCAAAGTGCTGCCAGAAGACAGAGAAAAAGGGATCCCAGTGCTAAAGCTCGTCCACTTGGACAGATGAATAAATGCCATGTTTTTCCACCAACAAGTGGATTAGGCAGTCCATGTCAGGCCGGAGAAGACATGGAATTTTCCCCAAACAAAGGGAGTTTCAGCAGCTGCTTGGGAATATTCCTTAAAGTCCCCATACTGAGGTAGACTAACCACAGTTGGCTCCACTTCAGCCACTAACCTGGGAAATGAGTGAGGGGGAAGCCCCCACATCTGTTAGGAGGAACAGTGTGAGGGAATGAGAGTCAGGGTCCCCTTTGCTACAGATGGCCTATGTTTCTTCCAGCAACCTGGGTTTATTTGAAGGACACTTGTTTAGACAATTATCTAGTATGTTACAGGGTAGTTTTACTGGTCTGGTTACCAACAAACACATTCTATAAGAGGCCCTTAGATCTGGGTCCTGATCGAGACCCTGAAAGCCTGGATGGATCTAGGGTACCTCCGTCTATGCACCCTGTTTCCTGCAGAAGAGATGCCACTGTGGCCATGCAGTGAGTGTTGATGGAGCTCAGTCCTTTCCTAAATTTGCAATCCAAATTGTTTCCAGTGGGTTAAAAGGTAGCCCTTTTAACCCCAAGGAGAGTCCTTGGGAACTGAAGAAGAGACCATGCCTTGCTGTGAAGGTCATGCTGTATTTTACCTTGCCTTGAAGAACCCACAATGTTCAACCCATGGAGAGTACTAGAAAAGTTTTACAACGGGAAATTACCCAATTTTGCAGTCCAGAGGAGTCCCCGCAGAGAATGGTATCCCATCTCGCGATCCCGGTAGGACTTCCCCTGTACCTATTATAGAGTGGTGACTATGAATGTGTCCCTACATATCAGCTCTCCCCTGTGAACCAAGGCATCTCATCGTTTCCTAACCAAGGTGAAAGAGTGGCCTAACATCTTGGGTTGAAGAGGGATCAGGCTGGCGGGAGTAGCCACTCTTACTCAGCACCTGATCCTCCTTTTCTCCTCTGGATTTCTCTCCCTCCTCGCCATCTGGCCCAATCATAAAGGCTTAGAGGTTAACGGTTTAAACTTTGATTCAATTATGTTCCCTCACCTTACTCCTGGGCACTTTTTCTGTCCATATACCTGAGGTCCCATTTGCAAGCATGGACCTGTTGAGGGGTGCAGACCCCAAGATTTAGTATCATCATAATTTCATATTTCTGTTGTTGGAACAAGAAAGCCTCAACTATATTATCCATTAAAGTCCCAGCTGCCAATGTAACCAATCGAGGAATTGACTGGGAGTCTGTAATTCCCTCATTAATGCCCAGAGTATTCCAGTAAATGCCCAGGAAACATTGGTCTCCCTCTAACTTATAAAAAGAGATAGCTCTAATCCTCCTTGCTGATAACTTGGGTTTTGATCCCTGGCTGTGATTAAACCCTAAACTGTACCTATCAGAAAAACATGTCTTAGCAGGCAGCAAAAATGAGGAAAAGATTTTTCTCCTAAACTAAGTTCCCACGAAAGACATTTTAAAAAAAGATTTCATTTATTTATTTGACAGAGAGAGGGAACACAAACGGGGAGTGGGAGAGGGAGAAGCAGGTTTCCGGCAGAGCAGGGAGCCCCACATGGGGCTCCATCCCAAAACCCTGGGATCACGGCCGGAGGTGAGGGCAGATGCTTAATGACTAAGCCACCCAGGTGCCCCACATGAAAGACATCTTTAAATGAAAAAACCGTGTATCTACATAGGCAATAATTTTCTTGAAATGAATCCCTAATTAAAAGGGCATAGTGATCACTGGAGTTTGAAAGGGCCCTACTATAGACAAAGTTCCTGAGGTGGGAGAAAGTCATTTAAGAAAAGCCAATGAACAGAAAGCAGAACTGGGTAGGGTTAAGCCACATACCCTTCTTTTGAGGAAGGGGGATTGACCAAACCTTTGTCCAGAAGCCTGTTACCTGAGACTTAAGACCCACGGCTACACTATTCACCTTTAACTGGCTGACAGGTGCCCTCATTTGTGAGAAGTCACCTAGGGAAGAGATGTCTTCCAGGAAAGAAAAGAGTCCACTTTTACTTACCCTTCAGTGGAAGTGATCCTGGGTTTTGGCACCAAAATGAAGTGGGAGAGCTAGGTTCTTGTCTCACGGAGTGGAAGAACGAATCTCGCGGACAACGGAGAGTGAGGACAGCAATAGAAGTTTACTAAGTGAAGATACAGAAGAAGTTCTCAAGATTGAGAGGGATCCTGACAAGGTTGCCCTAAATCCTGTGTTTTTCATACACTTGCAGCACATCTCAATTTTGAGTAGCCGCATTTCAAGTGCTCAATACTCAAATATGTCCAGTGGCTATCATATTGGACAGTGTCTGGAGACTTGATTAGATTCAGGTTAAACATCTTTGGTAAGAAAGCTTCATGGATGATACTGGGTACTGTCCATTGCATTCTATCAGGAGCCTCATAGTAACTTTGTCCTACTGTTAGTGATGTTAAGTTTGATCATTTAGGTAAAGGGCTTGCTGCAAGAATTTTCCATCATAAAAGATTCATTTTCCCCCTTCCTAATGTAGAAAGTAATCTGTAGCTATCCCTTGGGTACCATAAGTCTATCTTGTTACCTCCCACCCTTTTGCCCAAAGATTATAGAATCCATTGACAGTCCTTGTGGGAACCAATTATTATACTGCAGTTACAAAATGGTAATTTCTTTTTTTAATATATTTTATTTATTTATTTTGCGGGGGGAGAGAGAGCATGAGAGGGGGAGGGGCAGAGGGAGAAGCAGACTCCCTGCTGAGCAGGGAGCAGGATGCGGGAATTCCAGGATCGTGACCTGAGTTGAAGGCAGTCGCTCAATGAACTGAGCCACCCAGGTGTTTCAAAATGGTAATTTCTTATAATTCCCTTTGCATCTATTAGCTGGCAATCTACAAAAAATAGAAAATGTTTACTAGTCCCTGGAAGGTGTTGTTTACATTAGGAATTTTCTTTTACTCCTTTTCCTTAGGATGCAGGGGCTGCAGAGAGTCCACATGGACACCTCGTAGGACTGGAAGTGCACTGGTGAGGTGAGTAGCCAGGAGGGGTAAGGATGGTTAGAGATCTGGAAGATGAATGGGTTGGTTAAGCTAAGACTACTGTGGCAAGTAGATATAAACATTTCACTGGCTTAACACATAGGGGTTTACTTTTGCTTATGTAAAAGTCCTGTGTGAATGTTCCTATTTAACAGGTGATGTTTCTCCAGGCTGTGATTTGGGGATACAGGCTCCTATCATCTGGTGGCTCTGGTATTACCTAAGGCCTTGAAGACCCTGCACCTAGGCTGAAGGAAAAGAGAGAACAGATAAGGTCATTTACTACTTAACTGCCTTGACCTGGAAGTGAAATACATAATTTCTACTTATACTTGCTAGTGAGAGCTAGTCAATTAGCCCCTCTCATATACCAGGGGTGGGGCATCCCTCGAGCACAACTGCTTTCCTGAAACATCTGTTTTCTGTAGAACGGACAGTTAGCCATCACTGCCACAATGCAGCTAAGAGCCTGTTGACTGGAGGATAGAAGTGTTTTTGCTGGTTCTTTCTCCTTTTTACTCCACCAGTGGCAAGCAAATTTTATTTTTTCATTTACTCTCAAAAGGACTAGGTGAGATTCCTTTAAAAAAGCCTCCTGGGAAGCCACAATTCCTATTTAAAAATAGGAAAAAAAAAAGAAAAAGAAAGGAGAGAAAACCATAGAAGTGAATATAAAAGGCATTGAAAAATATTTCATGAATGTACAAATGTACATTCTGGTACAAATGTACACCAGTACAAAATGTACTGGTGGGAAAAATAGTTATGGAGAAAATGCAAGAGTGATCTAAATCGAGAGAGATTTATCCCATTTCTACATCATAAGCTCTCTGTTGAAAAGATGTTTAAAGCACTTACATACATGATATTTAGTATCTGAGATACAACATAATCTTAAAATATCTGCTAAATAACTATGTGTGTAGCAATGCTTTTTTTTAAAAAAAAGATTTTATTTATTTATTTGAGAGAGCTAGAGAGCACAGGTGTGCGGGGGAGGGGTAGAGGGAGAGAGAGAGAATCTCAAGCAGACTCCCCACTGAGCACAGATCCTGATGTAGGGCTGGATCTCACCACCCTGACATCATGACCTGAGCTGAAATCAAGAGTCAGACACTCAACTGATGGAATCACCCAGGCACCCCATGTGTGTAGCAGTTCTTACATAAATATTTTAAACATTCCTAATCCTAGAACTCATGATCTTGGCCCTAGTGGTCACAAAACTTATAAGGCCACTTCTGTTGTTTCAAATGCGTATTGAATGTCTACTGTGTGTCAGATACTACTCTAGTTGTTGAAGATAACCTTGGTGAATAGGAATTATGCAATCACTGACCTCACGGGGTTGATGGTCAGGTGGGAAAACAGACCTTAAACAAATAATTAGCCCCCTTCCCAAATGAAATGATTTCAGTGATAATAATTGCTATGAAGAAAAAGTTCTGGTGTCCATGAGATTATAATAATGGTGGTGGTCGTGGTGGGAAACTTCAGGGAAGACCTTCCATAAGTATTGGCACTTAATCTGGGACTTGAAAGAAAAGCAAGTTTTGCTACAGAGAGTGGGGGAAAGGGTGTTCTAAGTAGAGAAAAGTGTAACTGTGAAAGCTGAGTGGTAGAGAGAAGATTGGCAAGTTAGGAGCAAAGGGAGGCTATTGTGGGGGACTGAGAGGAAGAGTGAGTGATGCCAGTTATGGTGGGGAGTGTGGGTAGGAGTCAGATCATGCAGGGTTTTGTAGGGCAAGATAAAGATTTTTAAGTTTAGCCTAAAAACAAGGGGGAGAATCTGGAAATATGGAAGCATCTTTGTGATAACACGATTATAATCCTTATGACTATAGTTGTAATTAAAAGAGATCACTCTAGCAGGAGCTATGTTAGACATGAAAACATTTTACAATGATTAAAACAGTACTGGCAAGTGAATTAAATGGCAACTCAATGAACAGAAAAGAAAGTTCAGCAGAAGACCCACCCAAATATATATAGGAAATTTGTATGCAGTAAATATGACATTTCAAAATAAGTGGGGAGAAAATGGATTACTTATTAACATTTTGGGATACCTGAGTATCCTTTTTGAGAAAGAACAAAGTTGGACCCGTACTTCAGAAATTTAAGGACACAAAATGAAGTCATAAAAGACACAGAAGAAATCATGGGGAAAGTACAAAAAATAATATTGTGGGTGGGGAGTGCCTTTTTGGAGTAGGTTTCAAAATCTATATATCACGATAATGATGGCTTGGCCTAGGCCCTGGAGAGATGGCAGTGGATGGCTTCAAGGCATATTTTAGAGATGGAATCATCAGGATGATGATATTGAATGGGGGTGGATGAAAGAGGGAGAGAGTAGAAAGATGTCAAGGATGACTTAATGACTTCTAAATTTGTAGTTTGAGGAATCCAGTGGGTGGTAATGTTGCCTTCTGAGATGGGAAATAAGGGAGGAGGGATTGTTACAAGGATGATAAAAAAAATTCAGCTTTGTGTTAAAATATTTTGTGCTTCAAAGGACACCACCAAAGAAGTGAAAAGACAACACAGAGAAAAACTATTTCCAAATCTGATAAGGCACTTATATCCAGGATATACAAAGAATTCTTAAAACTTAGTAATAAAAGGACAAATAACCCAAAGAAAAAATGGGCAAAAGATTTGATAGACACTTCTTTAAAGAAGATACATGAATGGTCAATAAGCACACAAAAAGATGATTAACAAAATCATTTATCATTAGGAAAATGCAGATAGAAACCACAATGAGATATTTCACGTCCATTAGAATGGCTATAATTGAAAAGATAGAAACTAACAACAGTAAGCGATCATATGGAGAAAATGGAAAATAGAACCGTTCTATATTGCCGGTAGGAATGTAAAATGGTACAGTAACTTTGGAAAACAGTTTGGTAGTTTATCAATCTGTTAGACATAGATTTACCTTATGATTACATAATTTCATCCCTATATGCTTACCCTGGAGAAATAACACATGGTGGCCACACGATGCCTTCTATAGGAATGTTCATAGCAGCACTATTCATAATAACCAAAAAGTAGACACAATACACCAAATGTCCACCAACTAATGAATGGATAAAGAAAATGTGGAATCTTTATATAATAGAATATTTGGCAATAAAATAAATTTAAGTACCGAACAAGTTACAACAGAGATAATCCTCAAAAACATGTGAGATGAAAACAGTCACAAAGACTACATATTGTATACCATACATGTGAAATATCCAGGATAGGCAAGTCTATAAAAACAGAGTATGAATTAGTGATTGCCTAGGGCTGGGATGGGAGGAGAAAGGGAGAGAATAGGAGTGACTGCTTATGATTACAAAGTTTCTTTTTGGGGGTAATGAAATGTTCCAAAATTAAATTATAGAGATGATTGAACCACCCTGTAAATATATGAAAAACCATTGATCTCTATGTTTTAAACAGGTGTACTTTATAGTATATAAATTAAATCTCAATAAAGCTCTTAAAAAATTCAACTTGGGATATATTCACTCTCCTAAACAAACCTGTGAATTCTCTTAAAGAACTCTGTTCTGGGGATGTCAGAATCCTCAGAGTTTAGGGAACGATAGAAGACCAGGATGGGAAATAATAAATTGACAGAACATTTTCTTTTCTTCCTCCAGGTGCTTAGAATGAGGCCACGCCCTTTCATCGTTTCCTAGCAACCAACTCCCTTGCCATTTGCTCTCTTCCTCAAGCCTTACCCTGTCGTCACTTCCGCTCTGCGACAGGAAGTGAGGTCAGAGCCGGCAGCTTTCCCGGGAGTTCGGCGTTTACGGTGTCTGCCTCAGCTGAAGAAGTGGTATTTCCCTGGAAGTGGCAGCCTCCCCCTGTATCCGGGTCCCGCCTGCCCACCTGGCGGTGAGGCCCCCGAGGAGTGGAGAGGTCTTTGAGGGTCCAGAGATCCGCGCGAGAGGTCGGCGAGGCCCGGGAACGCAGTGCTCCCGGGGCAGAGTAGGGGACCGGCGGGGGCAACTCTCTGGGTATCTGTGGCATCCCTTCAGCTTGGCTTCGTTTATCTACTGCGGCACCGAGAGCTTTTCAATTCTGTTCTGTGGACCAGCTTGGTTTCTGGAAATTGGGACTTTTCGGCCTCCCTCCCCCGACGTCCCACCTGGTGCCTTGGAAGGAAGACCCCTCATACAGAAGGCTCGCCTGGCTGCTGACGCCCAATCCCGCGCAGACCCAGAAGTGATCCGTCATGACCTCAGTGTGAGCTAGTGACCAACTTGTGACACTTTTCAGAGTCCTAGGGTAAATGTTTATATGTACGCATGGTCGTGTGTGTATGAGTGTCTTTTATATCCTGCAAATTAGGAGCTAGGAGAACCCTGGGCTGTGATTGTTAAGTGTGTATTTTGGTTTACTTTTCTTTAACATCTCTGCCAGGATTTCTTCCTTGTTCTTGCACATCAAACAACTTTATGCCGTCTGTTAGCTGGTGGGAGCTAGCACACTGGAATTCCAGCACACTGGAGTTAGGCTGGAAGGGCCCAGGAGTTACTGATTTTTTTTTTTTTAACTTCAACTTGATCTTTGAGGAGTTCAGTGACCTATTTGATTTAGGCGATTTTTAGTCATTTTTAAAGTTTTTATTTTTAATTATTACTTTTTTTAATTTTAATTTTTTAATGTGTTTGTGTCTTACATCCAAGACCACAGGTTCTTCTTGGACAAAGACTGTCATATAGTACTGTTGTGACCCTCATAGCCCCAAGCACAATGCTGACCACATAGTAAAGTCTGGTTAATTTTTAAATTTAAATGGAAGGAAATACACATTCTGACATTTTCAACTTAATATTGAAGGAGTCTATTTAAATATAGTTCAGTTCCTGGAAAGGACAATATAAAATAACAAGATCTTTTTAATGTGTTTAAAACTTAGAGGCTGTGTATAAGGCTAAGTGCAGTGCTTTCAGTGGAAGAGAAATATGGTGCATCTATATTTTAGGAAGAGAACACATAAATAATGGTGTTTCATTGCTTGTATCTTTTCTTCTTGTTTTCTCTTTTTTTAAATAGGTATTGTATCCTGAATTACTGACCCAGAGGTGCTTGCTACCATTATGGGAAATCAGCTTGCCGGCATTGCTCCTTCCCAGATCCTTTCTGTGGAGAGTTATTTCTCAGACATCCATGACTTTGAATATGATAAGAGTCTGGGAAGTACTCGGTTTTTTAAAGTTGCTCGAGCGAAGCACCGAGAAGGCCTCGTGGTTGTGAAGGTCTTTGCAATTCAGGATCCCACATTGCCTTTAACCAGCTATAAACAAGAGCTGGAGGAACTGAAAATCAGGCTTCATTCTGCACAGAACTGTCTACCTTTTCAGAAAGCAGTAGAAAAAGCATCTGAGAAAGCAGCTATGCTTTTTAGGCAGTATGTGCGAGACAACCTCTATGATCGCATCAGTACCCGTCCATTCTTAAATAACATTGAGAAGCGTTGGATTGCTTTCCAGATTCTGACAGCTGTGGACCAAGCACACAAATCTGGAGTCCGTCATGGGGACATTAAGACTGAGAATGTAATGGTTACCAGTTGGAATTGGGTCCTTCTAACTGATTTTGCTAGTTTTAAGCCCACTTATCTTCCAGAGGACAACCCAGCAGATTTCAATTATTTCTTTGACACTTCACGGAGGAGAACTTGCTATATTGCTCCTGAACGTTTTGTTGATGGTGGATTGTTTGCCACTGAGTTAGAATACATGAGGGATCCTTCAACTCCACTTGTAGACTTAAATAGTAATCAGAGAACAAGAGGAGAGTTGAAGAGGGCAATGGATATCTTTTCAGCAGGTATTTGAATTGGTCAAATTTGCCATGGGGGGGATGTGCATATTTTTTAACTCTGGAACATTGAACCGTAGTTTTTAGAAAATCCAATGTGTTGAAAAATTATTTTCTTGGTACCTCATACACTATTCAGATAGATATAGCAGTCTTTTTTTGAACATGTTTAAAGTACCTACGAAATGCAGAGTGGTTCATTCAAATATTTCAGAAATATTTGAATTCTTCTGTATGTATCAGGCAATTTTTTTTTAAAGTAAATTCTGCCCCCAGTGTGGTGCTCAGACTCATGACTCATGATCAAGAGTTGCATGCTCTACCCACTGAGCCAGCCAGGTACCCCAAGGTACTTTCTTTAGCGCTAGAGATGAATGGACAATTATGTCCCTCTTTTCAAGGTGTTTACATTTAATGGGGAGATAGATTTGATAATGAAAAAGGACATTTCAGTGCAGTTTGATTTGCTCTGGTGGTGATAAGCACAGGGTGCTGTTATAGGATCACAGGAATATTTAATCTCCATGGTGTGGGTAGAGAGTATCAGGAAAGGCCTCTTTATTGGAAAGATGATATAAATTTTTTAAAGATTTATTTATTTTAGGGAGAGAGTGTGCTCGCTTGAGTGAGTGGGGGGAGGGGCAGAGGGAGCGAATCTTCAAGCAGTCTCCCCAATGGGCAGGGAGCTTGATGTTGGGCTCAGTGTCAAGACCCATGAGATCATGACTTGAACTGAAACCAAGAGTCAGACGCTTAACCGACTGAGCCAGCCAGGCACCCAGATGACTTTTTTAACAGAACTGAAAGATGATTGGGAACTAGCTATGGCAAGGATAGCTTGTTTCAGGCAGAGAGTGTTGCTTATACAAAGACTTGAAGACCAGAGCATGAGGGACCGATTTATTAGGACATTTTAAGTAGTTTATTGTATCTGGAACATAAGAGTGTAGAGTGTGAAGTAAGCAAGTCCCAGTTCAGAAAGGGTCTGGCATGCCCATGCTACCCTACAGGGGCATTATCAGATAGGTATTTTAGATAAACGCTGTAACATGGAGAGTGGATTGCAGGGGAGCTACCTTGGAGACGGGAAAAGCAGCTAGAGGTAAACTGCCATAGCCCAGATACAAGATGTGACCCTGACGAGCTTAGAGTTGTGACAGAATTGGAGAGGAAGTGGAAAAAAAGAATACTTCAGGGGTGCCTGGGTGGCTCAGTCATTAAGTGTCTGCCTTCGGCTCAGGTCATGATCCCGGGGTCCTGGGATCAAGCCCTGCATCGGGCTCCCTGCTCGGCGGGAAGCCTGCTTATCCCTCTCCTACTCCCTCTGCCTGTCTTCCTCTCTTGCTGTGTCTCTCTCTGTTAAGTAAATAAATAAAATCTTAAAAAAAAAAAATACTTCAGAGATAATTAGTAGGTAGAATTGTTAGGACTTGGTGATTGATTGTTTGGTGAAGTCAAGAACACTCCTTTCACCCCGGCTTGGGAAATTGGGTGGATTGGCAATGATGGTCACTGACATACGAGAAATAGGAGGAAGAACAGGTACAGGGGGTGGGAAGATCATTAAGTCTCTATTAGGTATGTAGAGTTGAAGGGGTCAGAGGGATATCCAGGAGAAGATGTACAACAGGCACTTGGTTATAAAGGTTTGGTGCATAGATATTTGGGATGGAGGTGGAGGTTTCATAGTTCCCAGGAAATAGATAGTAATTGTAGCCAAGGGAATGAATTTGTAACCAGGGAGAGTTTATAGAAAAGCGATGCTTAAGCTTTTTTGGGATCCTCTTAAAGATTTTGATGAAATCAGTGCCCTCCTTCTCTAGTAGAAAATACCATGCATTAATATAAATTATTTCACATACTCAGAACCCTTGAAGCCAGGCCACAGATTCTAGATTCTCTATGAACTTTCAGGAAGAGAAATGGGCTGAAAATCTATCCTGAGGAATAATCATGTGAACTCTGCATCAGTGCCATTTTTCATGAATTTTGGAAAGGTTGGGTTTAATCTTTTTCCCACCTGTAGGACTGCTGCAAAGAAAACAGATTGAGCTGTATTTTAGGTTACTTAGGAAAAGGTACGTAATTAATTAAGAAGTATATTTGGTTGAGGGTAAAGAACAAGAATTGTTATTACAAACCTGTCCGTTCAGCTCACTAATCTGTGTCCCAAGATAATACTGAGGGGTGTTTTTTGATAAGCTAGGGTTATCCTCCAGGCTGTGAATATAACAAGATTAGAAATGTAATTCATCAGAGTCCCGACTTTTTTTGATTGGTGAATTTATCTAAATTTTTGGCAAAACATTTTTATTTTAAAAATTATGATTTTATAAATAGGATTCCTTTAGTTTAGAAATTTGATCACTTTTTAATCTTGGGGTCATTTATAGGCTCTTTTTCCCCCCTAAACTGAGGCATAATTGGCATATAACATATTATGCCCCTGTGACTTACTTATTTTACAACTGGAAGTTTGTTAGAGTTTTAAAATTTCAAGGGTTGATGAAACGTTTATATTTATTCTTTCTGTGTGCATTATAGTTTCATAAACTTACTCAGCCTTGTTTTTCCAGACTAGAGTCCTACACTGCATAGGCCCTTTCATTTTTTTGAAAGAGGTGGGTGGGATCTGTCCACCTCACACTGCTCCTAAGATTTGATGTTGGCTCTTTGGGTTTTGAATGTTACTTTTCTCCATCTTGATGTGTATCTATGGTTCCTGGTCGCTAGTTTTGGAGAAAGTATAAATTCTCTGTCTCTGGTCATATAAGTGGGCAGGAACCTTTTTCTGGAGATCTTTCATTCATTTGTTTGACAAATATTAGAGTATTATGTTTTATGTATGAGACACTGTTGTGTACATGTTGGGAGTACAGCTCTGAAAAAGACTGACAAAGTTTTTGCCCTTAAGGAGCTTATGTTCTAGTGGAATAGAAAGAGAATAAACAAATAAGTTAATTTTCATCAGCGATAAAATTAACTCTGTGACAGAGTTACGACTTTTAAGTGTTATGACAAAGGTTGGTAGGAGACGACTTTATTTATTTTATTTTATTTTATTTTTTTTAAAGATTTTATTTATTTATTTGACACACAGAGAGAGATTACAAGTAGGCAGAGAGGCAGGCAGAGAGAGGAGGAGGAAGCAGGCTCCCTGCCGAGCAGAGAGCCCGATGCGGGCCTCGATCCCAGGACCCTGAGATCATGACCTGAGCCGAAGGCAGAGGCTTTAGCCCACTGAGCCACCCAGGCGCCCAGGAGACGACTTTAGATAAAATGGTCAGAGAAGACCTCTATGAGAAGGTAATATTTGAGCTGATATCTGAAGTATAAGGACGTAGTCTTGATGAAGACACCTTGAACAATTTGTTCCATAGGGAAATACCACCTAATGACATCTTTTCCAGAACAGCATTCTAAAAGTTGCAAAAAAAAAAGTCCTGTATTCACCTCTGTATTAGTTTGCTAAGGCTGCCACGGCAAAATATCCCAGACTTGGTGACTTAAAGAAAAATTTATTTTCCCTCCGTTCTTGAGGCTGGAAGTCCAAGATCAAGGTGCCAGCAGGAGTCATTTCTCCTGAAGCCACTCTTTTTGGGTTGCAAATGGCAGCCTTCTCACTGTGTCCCCACGTGGCCTCTTCCTTGGTGCCCCTTCTTATAAGGACACTGGTCATAATGGACTTATGACCTCATTTAACTTTAATTACCTTTTTAAAGGCCCTATCACCTGTATTTAGTCTGGTTACATGTACTGGGTGTTAGGGGTTAAATATATGAATTTTGGGCAGAGGGGAGAGACAATTTAGTGCATAACAACCCCCATTTAGTTGTAAATAGTCAAATATAGCTGTGTTTCTTTCTGACCTTTTACTTGGAAATTATTTCAAACTTATAAACTTCAAAAACTTGCAGAAGAGAATCCCCAGATTCACTTGGTTGACATTTTGCTCCACTTGCTTTCTCACCTGTACATTTCTGTTTGCACCCCACCCCACCCCCCATGATTTTTTTCCTGATTAAATTACATATATCATGCCCCTTCTAAATACTGTCATATATTATTTCCTAAGATCCTAGTCTCTTACATAACACTTACGTAATTGTATGTTGCAGTTGTCAACTGCAGCGAATTTAACATTGATAAAATAATTTACAATTTTAATTCTGATTTTGTTTTTGACCCAGTAATGTCCCTTACAGCACTTTAACTGCTCCAGGACAGGACCCAGTCTAGGGTTTGGTATTGCATTTAGTTGTCATGTCCCCTTAGCTTCCTTTGATGTGGAACATCTTCATAGCCTTTTTTTTTTTTGTCATCATGACATTGACATTTTTTGAAGAATACCTCTCCCCTTAAATTTTTAAAAATTATTTTTGTACTTTTTATTTTAAATTATAGAAGTTGCAAAAATAGTGAAGAATGCTTCTCCCAGCTTCCCCACTAGTGAGATCTTATATGACCAGTACCACCTCAAAACAGTGGAGCATTATTGTTAACTAGATACAGATTTTATTCAGTTTTTACTGGCTTTTACCTGCATTGTGTGTGTGTGTGCAGGTGAACGCATGTGCTCATGCACCTTACTCCACCCCTTTGTTTTTTTATAGAATGTACCTCATTTAGGGTTTGTCCGATTTCTCCTTTTGATTAGATCCAGGTTATTCATTCTCAGTATACTGTATATGTGATGATGCATCTTCACAGTATCACATCTAGAGACAAATGGTGTTTGTTGGTGATGTTAATTTTGATCACCTGGTCAAGGTCTTGCCTGATTCTCCTCTCTCTAGTTACCTTCTGTTTTTTTAATCTCTTGCAACAAATAAGCAGCCTGTGGGAAGAAACTTTTAAGACCGTGGAAAACATTGTCTGTCCTCATAACTTCCTTCCTGATTTGGCATCCGTTGGTGATTCTTGCCTGATCCAGTCTTTACTTTGTTGGTTGCAAATGATGATTTTCCAACTCTAGCACTTCCTCCACATACACTAGTAGGCCCTCAGCATTCTGGCATACTCAAGTGTCCTCTCTTTTCCTCTCATTTTTTGTTTTTTAATTTATTATTGGTATGGACTTATTAATTTTTGCACCCAGTTTGCCAGTATTTTTTGGAGGATTTTTGTGCCTATGTTCATCAGGAATATTGGTCTTTAGTTTTCTTTTCTTGTGATGTCTTTGTCTGGTTAGTACCAGGGTAATTTTGAATAAGTTGGGAAGTGTTCCCTCTTCTGTTTCTTGGGGACAATTTGTGAAGGATGATTAAGTATTTTAACATTTGATAGACTGAAACCTCTGTTAAGTCTTAGGCTTTTCTTTTGGGGAATGTTTATTATTTATTCTGTTTTTTTACTTACGAGGTCTATTCAGATTTTCTCTTTCTTTTTAAGTCAGCTTTGGTAATCTGTGTCTTTCCAGGAATCTGTCCATTTCATTTAGGTTATCTAATTTGTTGGCATACAGTTGTTCAAAATACAGTTCTTTTTCATTTCTGTAAGGTTGGTAGTGTGTCTCCTTTTTCATGCCTTATTTTGGTAGTCTGAGACATCTGCCTTCTTATTAGGAGCCTGCCAATTTTGTTGAACTTTTCAAAGCACCAACTTTTGATTGTTGTCAACGTTCTCTGTTGTGTTTTATTCTCTGTTTCACAAATTTCCATGCCAGTCTTTATTATTCCTTTCCTTCTGTTTGCTTTAGTTTTAGTTTTCTTTTTTCCTAAGGTTAAGGTTAGGTTATTGTCCTGCACTCTTAAAATGTAGGTGTTTATAGTTACACGTTTCTTCTAAACACTGTCGTAGTTGCATCCCATATGTTTTATATGTTGTGTTTTCATTTCCACTCATTGCAAAGTATTTTTCTAATTTCCGTTTGATACATTGGTTATTTAGGAGTGTGTTGTTTAATTTCTACATATTTGTCAATTTTTCAAGCTTTCTTCTGTTATTGATTTCTTATTCCATTGTGGTCCGAAGGACATGATTTGTATGATTTCAATCCTTTTAAACTCACTGAGGCTTGTTTTATGGCTTAGCATGTAGTCTAACCTGGAGAGTGTTCGTGTATACCTGAGAAAATTTGTATTCTGCTGTTGTTGGGTGGGGTGTTGTTTTGATGTCTGTGTTAGATCCAGTTGGTTTGTAATGTTGGTCTGGTCTTCTGTTTTGCTTCTTGCTTATGATGTTTTTAATAGCTATTTTAAGTCTTTTATTCTAAAACTTGACACAGATTGGTAGAGATTAATTTAAGAACTTTATTGAGTGTTTATTATGTGTCAGAAACTATTTTAGTTCCTGAAAATTTTTTAGTGAGCAAAATAGATGATGAAAATCAACTTCCGGGCGCCTGGGTGGCTCAGTGGGTTAAAGCCTCTGCTTTTGGCCCAGGTCATGATCTCAGGGTCCTGGGATTGAGGCCCGCATCAGGCTCTCTGCTCAGCAGGGAGCCTGCTTCCCTCTCTCTCTCTGCCTGCCTCTCTGCCTCCTTGTGATCTCTCTCCCTCTGTGAAATAAATAAATAAAATCTTTAAAACAAACAAAAAAGAAAATCAACTTCCTCTTGGAGTTTGCATTCTAGTGGGTATATAAGATGGTAGAGAAAATAAATACCTGATATATTTAATTTGGCATTTGGTGCTGTGGGGAAAACAGCAGGGAAAGGGAAAAGGGAATATGCCAGGCAAGAATGGGGTAGTTGTGGTGGTGGGGCTTGCAATTTTAAACTGGATAGTTTACTTAACTGCTAATATCCTAAATTATATTTGATGAAGGATCTTAAGGAAGTGGAGGTAAAAGTCAGGTGGACATTTGGGGGAGTAGCGTTCTAGGTAGAGAGACCAGCAGAGGCTATGAGCTAAGGTTGTTTAAGGATCTCTGTAAGACCTGTGAAATGCAGGTGCGCCTGGGTGGCTTAGTTGGTTGAGTGTTTGATTCTTGATTTTAGCTCAGGTCATGATCTCAGAGTCATGAGATCGAGCCCCACATGGGGCTCCACATTGAGTTTGAAGCCTGCTTAAGATTCTCTCTCTCACTCTGCCACCTCCTGCCCCCCATCCCACATGCATGTACACTCTCTCTTTCTCTCTGTCTTAGAAAAAATACTTGTAAATGCAGGTCAGACAATGATTCAGTGAAGCTGCTTTGTCCTTTTTGGAATGTAGATAGATTTTTTGATTCCTTGTTTGAAGATTATGTAAGTGCATAATGATTGGGTTATCTTTCCTTCCCTCTGTAGTGTTAATATCTATACTTTGTAGCACTCCTCACACAGTTTGTTCACTGGTTTATTTTATGTCTGTCTTCCTAGAATGAAAGCTTCATTAGGGCAAGGATTTTATCTATTATATGCACTGCTAGTGTCTAGTGTATAGTAGACACCTAATTACTTTTTGTTTGGTGAATAAATGAGCTGTCAGATAAGACTTCTCAGTTCCTTAAGAACTTAATTTCTAAAGTAAGTCCATACTTAAAAAAAAATTATTTCTTGTAACTTGTATTCTGTCTCTAAATATATATATGTATATATTATATACAAACATATTCATTTTAAATTAAAGAACTAGGAAGTAATTTTATTTGATTTTTTTTTAAGATGGAGAAATATTCAGTGGGCTTCTTTTGACTTTACACTTTCAGAAACTGATGATAAGGCAATAGACATTTTCCCTGTCTTGCTTGATCATAGTTGTATGTTGCATTAAAATTTTTAATTCAGTTTACTTTGGGTTTTCATTTTGAGTTTTGTGAATTCTCTCAATTCTTGATCTGTATTAAAGATATCTTGCATTGCCTTTTTAATGGAATTATATCTGTTGTTTTCCAGGTTGTGTTATAGCTGAGCTTTTTACAGAAGGTGTACCACTGTTTGATCTCTCTCAACTTCTGGCTTATAGAAATGGACAGTTTTTCCCAGAACAAGTGCTAAATAAAATTGAAGATCGCAGTATCAGAGAATTGGTAACTATGCTATAAATATTCTCCATTAGGTTTTAATAGAATTGTGTTCTCACTTTTGCATTAGACAGCTCTCTGGAATTTTATGAATTTGGAACAAAGCAATAAAGCCCCATAGACAATTATGAACAGCCTATTTTTATTTACTTTGTTAGGGAGAAATGTATAATACCTCACCACTTTTTAGGCACAGAGCTCATTTGACTAAATTTTATATGTATATAAAACATGCATAATGTTATACACACACACGTCTTCAGCTCTGCTTTGGATAGATTTGGAAGGAAGTAAAAAGGTGCTTGGAGATTAGAGATATTGTTTAGGATAGAGCTTGCTAGTAAGAAATGAAGAAGACATATATCTAAAATGAAAGAGACAGGAAACATCAACTTGAATATAATGCAGTAGTATAGGGATATTTCATATAGAAACAGCTCACTTGGTATGTCTCTTGAGGCTGTTCTGGAAGGGAAGGCTATAGAATCATTAATTAGGATAGCAGAATAGATGTGAGGAATTCTGTGGGAGGTCACATAAGCCATATATCCACCTTACTCTTTGAGGGGATCTTTATTAAGTCCATCAATACAATAACTGATGGCTTTAAAGATGATGACTCTCAGTCATTGAAAGTTGTATATTAAACTATTCTATAGTAAGGTAAGGAAATACAGAATACATTTTAATTTCTCTTACTAATGGCAAGTATTGAAAAATAAGATGTTTTAGAGAGGAAGCCAGTTTAGGTCCTTTTCAGTGAACAGTGTACTCGTTGGTATACCAGGCTGTTCTGTCTTTGGGTATGGCACTCATTTGTCATGTTACATTGGCCAAGTGACTTCATGAATTTGGGCCTGTATTTTCTTAACTATGGAAGGAGTGAATCTGATGAATCTTTAAGGCTTAATCTGAATGTAAAAGGAATTCTATTTAAGTCACTTCTCCTGATACTTATAGTGCATTTGAATCCCTGGAAGTTCAATGCCAGGTGCCTATTTAAAATATAAACAGAAAACTCAAATAACTGGATATATTTTTATGACATTTTGAGTATTTAAATAATGACTGATTCACTCTGAAGATCTAGGAAAAATTAAACTATGCTCTGTATATTGAAAGAAAATTATTGCCCTAAGGTGCCAGAAAACATACGATGAATTTAAATTAGGTATATTGTTTCTTGGGTTTGTAGGACTTAACATCTCTTATACTACTTGAGAAGTTTAAACCACTGATTCCCTTTTTGACTAGATCCTAGGACTACATTTCAACCATGTATTCCCTTGGACTTGTGATATAAAGACTCTGAATTAGAACTCTGATATGTAAATAGATTTTAGTAATTCTGTGGTTCTTTTCAGAATCGTGTGTAATTTTATATGTAAAAATTTTGTGTATACAGTTTTTTTTGGAGAAAATCCCATTGTTTTCCTCAGATTCTTGGTGGTATTACCCCATTCAGAAATGTTTAAGGATCTTGAGTTGTGGGCAGCAATTTATTACTCCCCTGTCTTAATAAATGGGGAATGCTGAACAGGGTATATCTCCTTTTTATGTGTCTGGGCCATCTGTAATACATTACTATATAATTTCCTATTGCTTTGTAGGATAGTAGAGTCACATATTATTTGTAGTCAGGTTCTAAAAGTAGCTTGAAAGGTAAAGATTGAGAAGAGTCGGAGTTACCTCAGAAATTCTTTATGTCATGTTTAAGTTGCCCTTGTAGCTTTCATCTGATTTAATCTGCTGTTCTCAAATCTATTTTTTACTCCTTTTCTCCCCTTGGTGTAGGTAACTCAGATGATTCACCGTGAGCCAGATAAACGTTTAGGGGCGGAAGATTACCTAAAGCAGCAGCGTGGCAATGCCTTTCCTGAAATATTTTACACATTCCTTCAGCCCTACATGGCCCAGTTTGCCAAGGAAACATTTCTTTCTGCAGATGAGCGCATTCTGGTTATACGGAAGGATTTGGGCAACATTATTCACAATCTCTGTGGACATGATCTGCCAGAAAAAGCAGAAGGAGAGCCTAAGGAAAATGGGCTGGTTATCTTGGTGTCTGTTATAACATCCTGTCTGCAGACCCTTAAATACTGTGATTCCAAACTTGCTGCTTTGGAACTTATTCTCCATTTGGCCCCAAGATTAAGTGTAGAAATTCTTTTGGATCGTATTACTCCATATCTTTTGCATTTCAGCAATGACTCTGTTCCTAGAGTGAGGGCTGAAGCCTTAAGAACGTTGACCAAAGTTCTTGCTCTTGTCAAAGAGGTTCCTCGCAATGATGTCAATATCTATCCGGAATATATTCTGCCAGGCATAGCACACTTAGCCCAAGATGATGCTACTATTGTTAGACTAGCCTATGCTGGTAAGAGTTTATTGTCCAAGTAATAGCTGCTCATATTTTTGAAGTTATTGACTATAATACCTCTTGTTTCTCTGATTTCTTTGGCAATTCCAAGAGTGAATTATAGTCCTTGAACTATTTGTGTACATTTTAATAATTTTTGTAGCTAATCTGTTCCTGGGACTCAACTTTTGGTTGTACTCATTTTTGAAGTGATCAGAATTATCAAGTGAAAAGTATATAATGTAGAATCCTATGATTTTACCGAGTATACAACATTTAATTTGGAGTGAGACTAATGTTTACAAGTATGTTCTGATTTAGTGTGTTTAGGTCTTTATAAAGTTTTTTGGAACATATATGCTAGTTTGAATATCAACTTTAGGATACAAGTCTGTTGCCTTTCAAAAAGATGAATTTTGCTGGATAATTTGGTTTTGAAAGAACCTAGCCTATTACCAGATTTTAAGGTTCTTTTAGTTACTGTAGTGCTTAAGGTGTGTGGCTTCTTTGTGATGAGGTTATGACACATCCACCTGTTTAACTTATAATTTTCATTCATAAAATTAAGTGATACAGATTCATGTTTTTAGCTCCCCAAATTAATTCTGCATACTTCTTTTTGCATGGAAAATGTCACTGAAACATTAGCATAATTCATAATTTATTTCTAACATAATCTGGAAATCAGATTCTGTTTTGGTCTTTGTAAATAGTACATAAAGTGTGGTGATGATATTGCTACTTTTTGAAAGGTACTTGCTAGGTTTATTAAATTTACTATTTGCCCGTCATTATTTTAATGGAACATATGAAAAATGGTTGTTGGACTCTGGCCTTATCTCTAGTTACGTCCACAAAGTGGTGGTTGTTGCGTTTTTCCCCCCCATACATATATTTTTATTTGTATTTATCCATTGCCTATTTTTAATGGTTTCTGGTTTCCATAACTGTATAGGTATACATGTCAGGCCTAGAAAATTCAGGATTTAAGACAGGTACATTTGAGTTTATAATTTGTAACAAAGCATATTTATGATTCACTTGGCAAACATAAGTAATTAAATTAAATGAAAGTTTATAGGTTTTAAAAACAAGCTGTATCTTTCTTTAGAGTTTTGTGACCTCTTGGTCTTAGTTTGTTTTCAGTTGTGTTAAATGGGTAAGGTCTGATATGTAGGTGCTATATTAACAGAGTGACAGTCAATTACTAATAGTGATAGCATAAAAATAATACCTACTATTTATTGAAAAACCTGTCAGAGCATCTGCTCAAGGTTGCAAGGATTAGTTGCAAGAGATACATAAATTTTAAGATAGATTCTAGATTCTAAGATACATGGATTCTAAAATTCCAAGATCTATATATTTTTTGCAACTAATCCTTGTAAGAACCTTGAGCAGTAGATGTTATATTACCTTCATTTTACAAGTGAGGAAATTGGGAATGGGAGAGGCTAAACAATATGACCTAAATGTATCTGGTCTCATTCTTTCTCAGTTCTCAGAGCTACTGGTCTGTACCTTGACTCTGAAGCAACTCTGCTTTTCTTTGGTCTTTTGGATCTTTATGGTGAGAGTCTGTTGTAACCAGGGTCAGTGCTGGTACCTTGCAATGTCCCTTCATCATGGCTTAGTGCATGATAAACCTGCCTGTTTTTCAGTTGAGCCAGAAGTCTATTTGAACTTTTATGGTTAAGTATAATTAAACCACACATGTCAGTAACTATAAAAGTTTAAAATCAACTTTTAAATGTCTTTTACAGTATTCTTTTTAAACTCAGAGGTGGTATAGATTTGTATCTTGTGTAAACTTTCAAGTGTGTTGTGGTTTATGAACTTAAATGGGGGATATAGGCACAGATCTACTCAGATTTTAGAAGTGCCCAGGAAAGTAAGAGACTTTTTTTAATGAAGATACATCCATTAAAGTGGGGACATTCATCTAGAATTTGATTTATTATCAGAGAATGACCCAAACTTTCCCATCTTTAGGGTGAGCAGGCATTATAGGGTATTCACGTCTTGGGTACTTAGAGGTAAATTTTTGTTCTTCAGAACAATGTTGAACCTGTTGAGGGTTGGACAGAGGGTAGTGGGACTCCAGGATAAAGGTAATCACTGCATTTGACAGACTCCGCACTCTCAACTCTTGTAACATGCACCTCAATTGTAGTGGTATTAAAAAATAAGGAAAAAGTGAGTCTTAGAAATGACAAAATAAGGTAGTTAATTAAGCTTTATGTTCAGTGCTATTTACCGCTAAGGAAAAGAGTCCAGTCTTTGGCTGGTATGGTTGTATGTTAAGAAGCACAGAAATGGGAGGGAAAGAGGGATAGAGACATAGGCCTAAATAAAAAAATGGAAGGGAGAAGAAAGTGTAAGCAGATCTGATAGCAAATGTGATAGCAGAAATTAGAAGTAGATATTTTCACAGTGGTAAGGAATATCAGACAGTTTTAGGAGATTATAGAGAAAGGAGAAAATGCAACTGCAGAATTGTGGCAAACAATCTCAGACATTGGTTCATTAAGAACTTCAGAGTATCACAAAGAAAGCAATCTAATAATGGTTGATTCAGTTTGGTAATAGCTCTTTGAGGTAGATGTGACTTATGTATGTGTGAAACATACTCCTGTGTTAAGCAGCCAACTAGTAAGTGTCAGGGGCCGAGATTCGGGCTGAGATTTAAGCCAGGGTCTTTGTGATTCTTAAGCCCAGTTTAGCCTGTTATTTTAATCTGAATGTTTCTCTGTTAGTCTAATGTATATATCTCACCTGTTAAGATACTGTTTATAGGTCTCTGTAGAAGGATTAAGCCTTTCCCTTAGTAGATTTGAATGCTATGTTTTGTGCTATTTTTGTATTTTCCCCCAGTTTTATTGAGATGTAATTGACCTACATTACTGTATAAGTTTGTTTTAAAGTGTAATAGTTTGACTTACACATATTCTGAAATGATTACCACAAGTTTAGTTGGCTTCCGTCCTCTCTTATAGGTACAATAAAAAGAAGCAAAAACAGAAAAAAACTTTTTTTCTTTGTGATGAGAACTCTTAGAATTTGTTCTCTTAACTTTCATATGTATCATACAGCAGAGTTAACTATAGTGTTTATGCTGTACATTTTTGTATTTTTAAAATAAGTTTATGTTTCATTATTAAAACAGTTACAGGGGCATGTGGGTGGCTCAGTTGGTTAAGTGTCTGCCTTTGGCTCAGATCATGATCTTGGAATACTGGGATTGAGCCCCCCAATGGCCTTTGTGCTCAGTGGGGAGTCTGCTTCTCCCTCTACCCACCACCCTGCTTGTGCTTTTTCTCACTTGCTCTGTCTCTCTCTCAAATAAATAAATAAAATCTTTAAAAAAAAACTTAGTTGTAGATTATGAGATTAGTTACCAAAAATCTGACTAGGTTGAGTGCTAAATTGAAAAGTCCTACTTTTCCTGCTTAGTTTTATGATTATTATTTTTATGTATAAAGACAGGAAGCAAAAGTTATTATAAGGATTTAAGATTATGATAAATTTTCCCTTTTTTTATAGAAAACATAGCTCTGCTGGCTGAAACAGCTTTGAGATTCCTGGAATTAGTACAGTTAAAAAATCTCAATATGGAAAATGACCCAAATAGTGAAGAAATAGATGAAGTTACGCATCCCAATGGAAATTATGACACAGGTAGTATGATTTTCTCTTCCAGATTTTTTATAATTTGGAATGAATTACTAATGTGGACTCGAAAGAAACTATTGTAATTTTCGTGTAAGATGAAGGAATACCATATATATAGGTGGGAAAGGTCACAGGTGTTTCATTGTTCTCTCTACTCTGTACACTGTTGTCTAACCAGAAAATGGTCAGCTTGTTGCCACAGAGTCTAAGCTCCATTGTTTTTCAGCCACAATTGATTTGTATCAACAGTAAAGCTAGCTGAATTGTATAACTCATATAAGATGAAAGAAAAAAACATTGACAACGTCATAGCTAAAGAATCTAAGCCTTTTTTCCTTATGTGAGTATACTTTGAGTATCCTCAGTCTTAAACTGTTTATGTCATACTGTCTATGATTTATGAAAACCCTACACACAGCTTTTGCTTTAAATGAACAGATGTGATGGTAAGCTCTTTGAGGTCAAAGTTCCTGTCTTAAGTTTCTTTACATACAAAAAACTCTTAGTGTGCTTTTCATTAATGTTTATTGAGTTAAAGATTTAGAAGTAAAATAACTCTTTGAACATGAGATTTTTATGCTATACACAATGGTAATGGCTCTATTGTAAGAATGGTGTCAATTTTAGACAGCATATATTCTCTGCAGTCGAAGACAGTAGAATAATTTTGAACTTATAGAAGAATGTATCTGAAAGGAAATCCTCCCTTTTCTTGTGGAATTACTTAGAAAATAATACTGTCCTACATTCTGTAACCATGTAATTAGATGTTTATAGATAATGAAGGTGAAGTTAGGTGTTAAACCTTTTTGGGAATTAATCTAAAGTTTGTCTTAATGTGAACATAGTATTTTGCATACCACACCACCTTTTTTCTTGACAGTGGATGCACCAGGAGTGGCCTCTGCCCTCATTCATTTAGCCAACAGATAACAACTGTTAAATATAAGCTCTGCACTAGAAATATAGTGGTGAATAAGACAGAAAAGATCCTCCTGTTGAGCTTACATTTTAGAAGGGAAAGGAAGAAGGGAGGGTGGGTAGGAGATAGGGAGGGTGGGTCAGAGAAGAAGGTGGTGGCCAGATCATGTAAAGCCTTGACAGGATTTGCAGTATAGTTTCTGCTTTCTAAAAATTTAGTAAACTGACCTGAAAAATGCTTTCTAAAAGTATTAAATTGTGCTATCAGTTTATATCCTTAACCAGTCTAGTATACTGAAGTCCTTGATCAAGTTGATTTTATTGGTGGCAGTATGATCTTTCTGGTGCTTTCCCATAGTTTTTCTCCTTGAGCCTGAAAAATAGATCTGTTTAATTAATGAGATGGTAACCATGCTTGTGGTTTCAGAGCTTGAAGGATATTTTTAGTGGAAATACTTAGTGATTATAGACTTTTTTTTTGGTGGCTTCTCTATTTGTTCTGTTTCTCCAAGGAGTAAGAAAGAAGACTAGATCTATAACTTGGGGAAAAAACTGATCCTATCTTTACTTTTTTTTTTCTTTTTTTAGAGCTGCAAGCCTTACATGAAATGGTCCAACAGAAGGTTGTCACTTTGTTAAGTGACCCTGAAAATATTGTGAAACAAACTTTAATGGAAAATGGAATAACACGGCTGTGTGTATTCTTTGGACGTCAGAAAGCCAATGATGTTTTATTGTCCCACATGATCACTTTCCTAAATGATAAGAATGATTGGCATCTGCGTGGAGCTTTTTTTGATAGTATAGTAGGTATGTTTTTCCATTTGTTTTAAAATACATCTTCAAGATTTTGAATTATTCTCTCAAACTACTTCCATGAGGTCTGAAATATAGGTGACAAGACTACCAATTTCATTAATAATGAAATAAGCTCCTAGTGTTTCTGTCTGTCTTTATGCTGCTTTTGGATGATAAAAGTATCTTAGCTAATCAAGGGATTGGCTAATTGTGATACACATTCATGTGAAGAAATATCATGTGGTCATTAAAAACAGTGTATTAAAAGAATATTGAATGACCTGAGAAAGTACCATGAAATACTATTAAAGTGACGAAAGTATTGGGTCTATAAGGTAATGTAACAAATCATACGTTTATAAAGAAGTTTGGAATATACTAAGATTTCTATAGTGATCATCACTGGGGCTGGGATTGTAGGTGATTATTTTCTTTATGTTTTTTATATTTGTCAAATTTTTTATAGTAAACATCAGAAAGTAACTTTTGCAATCAGAAAATAACAGTTAAGCTACAAGTATGATTGAAAATCAGTTTAGGAAGAAAATTAAAGCTTGCAGGCTATGCTTTGTGTAAACTGAAACTGTGTGAAAGTAGTTTTTTTCCATTTTTTCAAAATGTTACAGTTTTTATTTTGTCCATTTGTGTGGTTTTTCAGATTTCACATAGAAGTGAAATCATATTGTATTTGTCTTTGACTTATTTCACTTAGCATACTACCCTCTAGATCCATCCATGTTGTTACAAATGGCAAGACCTCATTATTTTTTGTGGCTGAGTAATACTCCATTGTATAGATATACCACATTTTCTTTATGCATTTATCTATTGATAGATACTTGAGTTGCTTCTGTGTCTTGGTTATTATAAATAATGCTGCAGTAAACATAGGGGTACATACATTTTTTCAATTAGAGTTTTTATTTCTTTTAGGTAAATACCCAGTAGTGGAATTACGGGATCATATAGTATTTCTCTTTTTAATTTTTTAAGGAACCTCCCTACCATTCTCTGCAGTGGCTGCACCAAATTTACATTTCCACCAACAGTGTTTAAGGATTCATTTTTCTTCACATCCTTACCAACAGTTGGTGTTTCTTGTCCTTTTGATTCTAGCCGTTTTGACATGTATAAGTAGATATCTCATTGTTGTTTTGATTTGAATTTCCCTGGTTATTAGTGATGTCGAGCATCTTTTCATGTATCTTTTGGCCATCTGCATGTCTTTGGTAAAATGTCTATTTAGGTCCTCTGCCCAGTTTTTAATCAGATTATTTATTTGGGTGTTGGGTTGTATAAGCTACATCATTTGCCCCAATACCTTCTTTCATTCAGTAAGTTACCTTTTAGTTTTGTTGATGGTTTCCTTCACTGAGCAAAAGGCTTTGATTTTGGTGTAGTTGCAGTTGTTTATTTTTACTTTTCTTTGTCTAAGAAATTACTGCTCATGTTTTCTTCTAGAAATTTTATGTTTTCATATTTTACATTTAGGTCTTTAATCCATTTTGAGTTTATTTGGGTGTATGGTTTAACAAAGTGGTTCAGTTTCTTTCTTTCTTTCTTTCTTTTTTTGAGCGTGTAGCTGTCCAGATTTCCCAGCACCATTTATTGAAGACACTGACTTTTCCCATTGTATATTCTTGCCTCCTTTGTCATAGATTAATTGACATTTAGGTGTGGATTTATTTCTGGGCCCTTTATCCTGTTTTATTGATCTGTGTGTTTTTGTGCCAGTACCGAACTGTTTTGATTACTATGACTTTGCAGTATATCTTAAAATCTGGGATTGTGGTAACTCCAGCTTTTTTGTTCTTTCTCAAGATTGCTTTGGCTATTTGGGGTCTTTTGTAATTCTATACAAATTTTAGTATTATTTCTTCTGGTTCTGTGCAAAATGTTGGCATTTTGATAGGGATTGCATTGAATTTGTACATTATTTTGGGTAGTATGGATATTTTAACAATATTTTTCCAACCATGAGTGTACAGTATCTTTCCATTTTTTTTGTATCATCTTCAGTTTCTTTCATCAGTGTTTTCTAGTTTTCAAAATCCATTTTTTCACCTCTATGGTTAAATTTATTCCTACATATTTTGCTTTTTTTAATTAAAAATTTTTTATTTTCTTTAAAACTTGATCTTTTTAAAAATTAACATATAATGTATTATTTGTTTTAGGGGTACAGGTCTGTGATTCATCAATCTTACACAATACACAGCGCTCACCACAGCACATACCCTCCCCAGTGTCCATCCCCCAGCCACCACATCCCTCCCACCCCCCTCCACTCCAGCAACCCTCAGTTTGCTCCTGAGATTAAGAGAATCTTATGGTTTGTCTCCCTCTCTGGTTGCTTCTTGTTTCATTTTTCCTCTCTTCTGCTATGATCCTCTGCTTTGTTTCTCATATTCCACATATCAGTGAGATCATATGATAATTGTCTTTCTCAATTGATAATTGACTTATTTTGCTTAGCATAATATGCTCTAATTCCATCCATGTTGTTCCAAATGGTAAGATTTCCCTTTTTTTTTTTTTT
>LNAC01000519.1:1171303-1303499 GCA_002007465.1 Ailurus styani
GGGCCTCGATCCCAGGACCCTGAGATCATGACCTGAGCCGAAAGCAGAGGCTTTAACCCACTGAGCCACCCAGGCGCCCAAGATTTCCCTTTTTTGATGGCTGCATAATATTCCTGTGTGTGTGTGTGTGTATACACACCACATCTTCTTTATCCATTCATCTGTCTGTGGACATCTGGGCTCTTTCCATAGTTTGGCTATTGTGGACACTGCTGCTATGATCAGGTGCCCCTTCGGATCACTATATTTGCATCTTTGGGGTAAATAGCCAGTAGTGCAATAGCTGGGTCGTAGGGTGGCTCTATTTTCAACTTTTTGAGGAACCTCCATACTGTTTTCCAGAGTGGCTGCACCAGCTTGCATTCCCACTAGTAGTATAGGAGGGTTACTTTTCTCTGTGTTCTTGGCAACATCTATAGTTTTCTGACTTGTTAATTTTAGCCATTCTGACTGGTGTGAGGTGGTATCTCATTGTGGTTTTGATTTGTATTTCCCTGATGCTGAGTGATAGCACTTTTTCATTTGTCTGTTGGCCATTTGGATGTCTTCTTTGCAGAAATGTCTTTTCATGGTTTCTGCCCATTTCTTGATTGGATTATTTGTTCCTTGGGTGTTGAGTTTGGTAAGTTCTTTATAGATTTTAGATACTAGCCCTTTATCTGTCATTTTCAAATACCTTCTCCCATTCTATCAGTTGTCTTTTGGTTTTGTTGACTTTCCTTTGCTGTGCAAAAGCTTTTTATCTTGAGAAGTCCCAGTCGTTCATTTTTGCCCTTGCTTCTCTTGCCTTTGGTGATGTGTCCACAAAGAAGTTGCTGTGGCTGAGGTCGAAGAGGTTGTTGCCTGTGTTCTCAAGGATTTTGATGGATTCCTATCTCACATTGAGGTCTTTCATCCATTTTGAGTCTATTTTTGTGTATGGTGTAAGGAAATGACCCAGTTGTATTTTTCTGCATGTAGCTCTCCAGTCTTCCCAACACCATTTCTTGAAGAGACTGTCTTATTTCCATTGGATATTCTTTCCTGCTTTGTCGAAGATTAGTTGACCATAGAGTTGAGAGCCCATTCATTTCTGATTCTCTATTCTGTTCCATTGATCTATGTGCCTGTTTTTGTGCCAGTAGTATACTGTCTGGATGATTACAGCTTTGTAATAGAGCTTGAAGCTTGAAGTCTATCATTGTGATGCCACCAGCTTTGGTTTTCTTTTTCAAAATTCCTCTGGCTATTTTGGGTCATTCCTGGTTCCATACAAATTTTAGGATTATTTGTTCCATTTCTGTGAAAAAAGTTGATGGTATTTTGATAGGGATTGCATTAAATGTATAGATTGCTCTAGGTAGCATAGACATTTTCACAATATTTGTTCTTCCAATCCATGAGCATGGAAGGTTTTTCCATTTCTTTTTGTCTTCCTCAGTTTGTTTCATGAGTATTCTATAGTTTTCTGAGTAGAGATTCTTTGCCTCTTTGATTAGATTTATTCCTAGGTATCTTATGATCTTGTGTGCAATTGTAAATGGGATCGACTCCTTAATTTCTCTTTCTTCTGTCTTGTTGGTATATAGAAATGCTACTGATTTCCGTGCATTGATTTTATATCTTGCCAGTTTACTGAATTCCTGTATCAGTTTCTATTTCTATTTCTAATTCCTGTATGAGTGTCTATTTCTATTTCTAATTCCCATATCAGTTTTGGGGTGGAGTCTTTTGGTTTTTCCACATAAAGTATCATATCATCTGCAAAGAGTGAGTTTGACTTCTTTGCCAATTTGGATGTCTTTTATTTATTTTTGTTGTCTGATTGCTGAGGCTGGGACTATTAGTACTATGTTGAACAGCAGTGGTGATAATGGACATCCCTGTCGTGTTCCTGACCTTAGGGGAAAAGGTCTGTTTTTCCCCATTGAGAATGATATTTGCTGTGGGTTTTTCATAGATGGCTTTGGTGATATTGAGGTATATACCCTCTATCCCTACACTCTGAAGAGTTTTGATCAAGAAAGGATGCTGTACTTTGTCAAATGCTTTTTCTACATATAGTGAGAGTATCATATGGTTCTTGTCCTTTCTTTTATTAATGTAGATTATCATATTGATTGAATCTACCCAGTGCAGTTTTTAACAATGAATACTAGATTAAAAATCCTTGAAAATGTCAAAAACGTGAAAGCTGAAAAATAAAACACTCTCTTATGAATGTGTTAAACCTGCCCATAAAAGTAGACATTTTTAATTGAAATTACTATTTTTTTTTTTTTGCCTCACAATAGTGATGTCATATGCTGAGACAGCAAAGCAGGCTAAGAAGGTTATGACCTTAGTTTAATGAAGAGTTAAGTGAAACATGGAATCAGTGTTGCCTGTGGATACTCAGTAAGATGGCAGCCCAGCAGGGTCTTGGACTCCTGAGTGTCCTTCTCTCAAACCTGTCGTTAGATCAATGACCCATGTACTTTTCATGCTTGTTTTCCATCAAAGGAAGGTCAGATAGTAAGGGAGTAAGAGATTTAAGATGAATGGTCAGCTAAAAGGAGAAGGGCGCACAAGAGCTCTTGGTCTCGTGAGTTGGTCTATGTTGAATAGTCTAGAAATGTAAATCCTTGTAAAGCTTTCAAGTGATAGCTCCAGATATTACTTTTATTTCTCTCCTTTCAGACCAAGGACAATGATAGTTTTAATTTTTAAGAAGATTTCCATCTTCCCTGAAACTAATATTACACCACATGTTAACTAACTTGAATTTAAATTTTAAAAAATGTGATGTATCACGTTGATTTGCAGATGTTGAACCACCCTTGCAGTTCAGGAATAAATCCCACTTGGTTGTGGTGAATAATCCTTTTAATATACTGTTGGATCCTAGTGAGAATTTTTGTATCCGTGTTCATCAGGGATATTGGTCTGTAATTCTCCTTTTTGATGGGGTCTTTGTCTGGTTTTGGGATCAAGGTAATGCCTATCTCATAAAATGAATTTGGAAGTGTTCCTTCCATTTCTGTTTTTTGGAACAGTTTCAGAAGAGTAGGTATTAATTCTTCTTTAAATGTTTGGTAGTATTCCCCTGGGAAGCCATCTGGCTCTGGGCTCTTGTTGGGAGATTTTTGATGACTGCTTCAATTTCCTTGCTGGTTATGGTTCTGTTTAGGTTTTCTGTTTCTTCCTATTTCAGTTTTGGTAGTTTATACATCTCTAGAAATGCATCTCTTTCTTCCAGATTGTCTAACTTGTTGGCATATGGTTGCTCATAATAAGTTCTTATAGTTGTTTGTATTTCTTCAGTGTTGTTTGTGATCTCTCCTCTTTCATTCATGATTTTATTTATTAGGGTTCTTTCTCTTTTCTTTTTGGTAAGTCTGGCTAGGGGTTTATCAGTCTTATTAATTCTTTCAAAGAGCCAGCTCTAGTTTTGTTGATCTGTTCTGTTCTGTTTGGTTTCTATTTCATAGATTTCTGCTCTGATCTTCATTATTTCTCTTCTGCTGGGTTTAGGGTTTATTTGCTGTTCTTTCTCCAGCTCCTTTAGGTGTAGGGTTAGGTTGTGTTTTGGGGACCTTTCTTGTTTCTTAAGAAAGGTTAGTATTGCTATATACTTTCCTCTTAGGACCACCTTTGCTGCATCCCAAAGATTTTGAACAGTTGTGTTTTCATTTTCATTTGTTTCTATGAATTTTTAAAATTCCTCTTTAATTTCCTGGTTGACCCATTCATTCTTTAGTAGGATGCTCTTTAGCATGTATTCGAGTTCTTTTCCAACTTTCCTCTTGTGGTTGAGTTCTAGTTTCAAAGCATTCTGGTCTGAAAATATGCAGGGAATGATCCCAGTCTTTTGGTACTGGTTGAGACCTGATTTGTGACCCAGGATGTGATCTGTTCTGGAGAATGTTCTGTGTGCACTAGAGAAGAATGTGTATTCTGTAGCTTTGGGATGAAATATTCTGAACATATCTGTGAAGTCCATCTGGTCCAATGTGTCATTTAAAGTCCTTATTTCGGGACGCCTGGGTGGCTCGGTCGTAAAGTGTCTGCCTTCAGCTCTGGTCATGATCCAGGATCCTGGGACTGAGCCCCGCATCAGGCTCCCTGCTTGGCAGGAAGCCTGCTTCTCCCTCTCCCACTCCCCCTGTTTGTGTTCCTTTTCTTGCTCTCTCTCTCTCTCTGTCAAATAAATAAATAAACCTTAAAAAAAAAAAAGCCCTTTTTCCTTGTTGATCTTTTGCTTAGATGATCTGTTCATTTCTGTGAGGTGGGTGTTAAAATCCCCTACTATTATTGTACTATTGTTGATGTGTTGCTTTGAGTTTGTTATTAATTGGGTTATATAATTGGCTGCTCCTGTGTTAGGGGCATAAATATTTACAGTTGTTAGTTCTTCTTGTGGGATAGACCCTTTAAGCATGATATGTGTCCTTCCTCATCTCTTACTACAATCTTTGGTTTGAAATCTAATTTGTCTGATGTAAGGATTGCTGCCCCAGCTTTCTTTTGATGTCCATTCGCATGATAAATGTTTCCCCCACCACCACCACTTTAAATCTTCAGGTGTCTTTGGGTCTAAAAGTGAGTCTCTTGCAGACAGCATATTGATGAGTCTTGCTTTTTTATCTAAACTGATACCCTGTGTCTTTTGATTGGGGCATTTAGCCCATTTACATTCAGGGTATTTTGAAAGATGAATTATTGATATGAAAGATATGAACTATTGAAAGATAGGAATTTAGTGCCATTGTATTGCCTGTAAGGTAACTGTTACTGTATATTGTCTCTGTTCCTTTCTGGTCTATGTTACTTTTGGGTTCTCTCTTTGCTTAGAGAATCCCTTTCAGTATTTTTTGTGGGGCTGGTTTGGTGATTGCAAATTCTTTTAGTTTCTGTTTGTTCTGGAAGCTTTTTATCTCTCCTATTTTCAGTGACAGCCCTGAAGGATAAAGTATTCTTGGCAGCATATTTTTTCGTTTAGTACCCTGTATATATCATGTCAGTCCTTTCTGGCCTGCCAGGTCTCTGTGGATAGGTCTGCTGCCAATCTAATGTTTCTACTGTTGCAGGTTACAGACTTCTTGTTCTTAGCTGCTTTTGGGATTTTCTCTTTGTCTCTGAGATTTGAGAGTTTTACTATTAGATGTTGGTGTGTTGACCTATTTTTATTGATTTTGAGGGGGGTTCTCTGAGCCTCCTAGATTTTGTTTCCTGTTTCCTTTCCCAAATTAGGGAAGTTCTCTTCTATAATTTGCTCCAGTATACCTTCTGCTCCTCCCTCTCTTTTTCTTGTTCTGGGATTCCAATTCTAATATTGTTTCACTTTATGGTTCACTTATCTCTCGGATTCTCCCCTTGTGATCCAGTAGTTGTTTATCTCTCTTTTTCTCAGCTGCTTTATTCTCCATCATTTGGTCTTCGTTGTCACTAATTTTCTCTTCTGCCTCGTTTATCCTAGCAGTTAGAGCCTCTATTTTTGATTGCACCTCAATAACCTTTTTGATTTTGACTTGGTTAGATTTTTATTTCTCCAGAAAGGGATTCTCTAGTGTCTTCTATGCTTTTTTCAAGCCCAGCTAGAATCTTTAATCTTTATAATTGTTATTCTGAACTCAAGTTCCAACATCTTACTAATGTCTATGTTAATTAGGTCCCTGGCATTTGGTACTGCATCTTGTTCTGTTTTTTTGAGATTAGTTTTTCCATTTTGTCATTTTGTTGAGAGAAGACTAGATGAATGAGAGAACAAAATGCTAAAAGGGTAAGAAGGACCCCAGAGAAATATACACTTAACAAATTAGAAGAGACCAGAAATCAGGGGGAGAAGAAAAAAGAAAAATGAAAAAAGGATATGATCAGGTTGGTGAATAGAACAGAGCCATACACTAGAGTTTAAATGTATTTTGGTCTGTTAGAAGAACCTGCATCCCAAATTTTTAAATAGAGAAAAACATATATATACAAAAATAAAGTTAAATACAATGGAGGGATGGAATATGACTGTAAAAACGAAAATTAAAAGATTTTAAAAAAGGAATTGATAAGTTGGTTGAAAAAAGAAGTAAAATTAAAAAGAGAAAAGAGAATATGATCAGGCAGATGAATAGAACAGAGCTATACACTAGATTTTGGGTATATTTTGCTCTTTTAGAAGAAACTGCATCCCAAAATTTTAAAGAAAGGAAAGCCTATGTATACAAAAAAGAAGGTCGAATACAACAAAGAGATAGAATATGACTGTAAAAATGAATATTTAAAAGATTTTAAAAAATTGATAAGTTGGTTGCAAAAGAAATAAGAATAACTCAAAAACAAAGAAAAAGAAAAAAATAACGTTAAAATAAAGTTGGAAGACTAAGGAATCATGGGAAAAAAGCCATGCATTCTATGTGCTGTGTTCCTCTAGTGCCAGAGTTTTGCAGTTCTCATTGATGGGTGAACTTGGTCTTAGCTCGATGTTCTTTCTGATCTGGACGAGGGGCCTATTGCATTGATTCTCAAATGTCTTTGCCCCAGATGGAACTGCACCACGCTTGCTAGGGCCAGGCTAAGTAATCTGCTTGGGTTTGCCCTCCATAGCTTTTGTTCCCTGAAGGCTTTCTGCACAGCTTTCGAGGATGAGGATGAAAATGGCCTCCTCCCAATCTTTGGCACTGGAGGAACTGGAAGCTTGATGCCCAACTTCTCAGTAAACCGTCAGAGAAAAGCAGTCAGTCACTCCTGTCTCCCTGGTTTCCATCCACACTCTGTGCTCACCTGGCCTGTGACTGAGTGTTTCTGTCTCTGGCACACAGTCCTGTTTGGCGTTTCCAAACCCAGCGGATTCCTGCGGCATGCTCCTGCACCACTCTTCCTGGGGGAGGAAGGGGAGTCTTCCCGGATCTGCTGTTTGTTGGGTCCCTGCTCGAAGAGCAGTAGCCCGACTGTGCCTCGGATCACGGTTTATGGCAGCCCTGAGCTGAGATCCCATTCCTCAGCTCACTTTTTTTTTTTTTTAAAGATTTTATTTATTTGACAGAGAGACAGCAAGAGAGGGAATACAAGCAGGGGGAGTGGGAGAGGGAGAAACAGGCTTCCCATGGAGCAGGAAACCTGATGCGGGGCTCGATCCCAGGACCCTGAGCCAAAGGCAGGTGCTTAACGACTGAGCCACCCAGGCACCCCTCTCAGCTCACTCTTTGTAGCTGGCTTCCCTGCTCTGATGTTTGGAGCTCTGTCACACTCAGGCACCCCCAGTCTTTCTGTCACCCCAAGGGTCCTGAGACCACACTGTCCGAGCAAGGGTTCCATCCCCCGCTTAGCTACTGCAGCAACGTCCCTCAGCGGAGCTGACTTCTAAAAGTTCTGATTTTGTGCTCCGCTGCTCATTCGCTTCCTGGTAGCCTGCTGATGGAGGTTCCCTCCCCCTGCTGTCTGTCTTCCCATATATCACCTCGGATTCACTTCTCCACACCTCCTCCCTTGCAAAAAGTGGTCGCTTTTCTGTTTGTAGAATTGCAGCAATTCTTTTCTTCGATCTCTGGTTGAGTTCGCAAGTGTTCAGAATGGTTTGATAGCTATCTAGCTGAATTCCTGGGACCAGATAAAATCTAGGTCTCTATTCCATCTGCCATCTTGGACTCCTCCTACATATTTTATTCTTTTCGATGCCATTGCAGGTAGAACTGTTTTCTTAATTTCCCTTTCTGTTGCTTTGTTTTTAGTGTGTAGAATTGCAGGATTTCTGTGTATTTTGTATCCTGCAACTTCACTGAATTTATTTATTCTAATAGTGTTTTGGTGAAGCCTTTAGAGCTTACTATATATAGAACCATGTTATCTGCAAATAGTGATAGTTTCTATTTTTCCTTACCAATTTGGATGCCTTTTATTTTTTTCATGTCCAATTGCTACAGCTTAGACTTCCATTACTGTGTTGAATAAAAGTGGTGGTAGTATATATCCTTGTCTTGTTCCTGTTCTTAGAGGAAAAGCTCTCAGTTTTTCACTATTGAGTATGATGTTAACTGTGGGTTTTTTATATATGGCCTCCATTATGTTGTGGTATTTTTTCTCTAAACCCACTGTGTTGAGAGTTTTTGTCAAGAGCAGATGTCAAATTTTGTCAAATGCTTTTTCTGCGTTTACTGAGATGACCATATAATTTTATCCTTTGGTTTATTAATGTGATGTATTGATTTGCAAATACTGGACCATCCTTGCATCCCTGGAATAAATCCCACTTGACTGTGTGTGGTGGTTGACTTTTTATTTATTTTTTGTTTTTTTAAAAATTTTTTATTTTTTTTTAAAGATTTTATTTATTTATGTCACAGAGGGAGAGAGATCACAAGGAGGCAGAGAGGCAGGCAGAGAGAGAGGGGGAAGCAGGCTCCCTGCCGAGCAGAGAGCTTGTTGCAGGCCTCGATCCCAGGACCCTGAGATCATGACCTGAGCCGAAAGCAGAGGCTTTAACCCACTGAGCCACCCAGGCACCCAGTGGTTGACTTTTTAATGTATTGTTGAATGCTCATTAAATGGGTTGCTCATATTTTGTTGACAATATTTGCATGTATGTTTATCATAGATATTGGCCTACAGTTTTCTTTTCTTCCTTTTTTTTTTTTTTCTTGTGGTGCCTTTGTCTGGTTTTGGTGTCAGGGTAATGCTGGTCTCATAGAATGTATTTGGAAGCTTTTCTTCCTCTTCTGTTTTTTGGAATAATTTGAGGAGAATAGGTATTCTTTGAATGTTTGGTAAAATTCACCTGTGAATCCATCTGGTTCTGGACTTTTGTTCTTTTGGAGCCTTTTTTTTTTTTAAGATTTTATTTATTTTAGAAAGAGAATATGAGTGGGGGGAGGAGCAGAGGGAGAGGAACAAGCAGACTCCATGCAGAGCAGGGAGCCCAATTAGGGGTTCAGTTCCATCGCTCCAAGAACGCAATCTGATTTGAAACCAAGAGTCAGCCACTTAATAGACTGAGCCGCCCAGGCACCCCTCTTTGGGAATTTTTTGATTACTGACTGAGTTTAATTACTAGTAATTGGTCTGTTCAGATGTCCTCTTTCTTCTTGATTTACTTTTAGAAGATTGTATGTTTCTAGGAATTTATCCATTTCTTCTAGTTTGTCCAATTTGTTGACATATAATTATTTATAGTTTTCTCTTATGATCCTTTGTATTTCTGTGGTGTCAGTTGTTACTTCTTCTTTGTTTCTAATTCAGTTATGAAATAGTTGATGCCAAATCCATGTTATTACGGTTACCAACTGACCTTTTTTTATATCATTTTGCACAGGATTGTAACAGCTTGTCTGTTAACTTAAACGATTGAAAAACTATTTTACATGTTGGAAAGCTTCACTGGTGTCTGAACTTTCTCATGTAGTTGCAGAAAGCTGTAGGGTTTAGATTTTGGTTCCCAATAATCTAGGAAAGTAACTGCTAAAAGGTTTGCCTTTGTTTTTTTCCCCAAAAATTAAAAAATAAAAGAAACTCATAGCAACAGTATTGATATTTCTGCAAATGCTGCCATATAATGTTTTGGAGAAATGGGTACTTTTCTCCTTGTGAAAAGTTTTGAAATTGTACGGTGTTCTTGCTTTGTTACTATTGGAAATTATTGTATCTTCTCTTTTCAGACATCTTTATAGTTAAAAAAATTTAAAAAATTAAAAAAATTTTTGATGTATAATTGATATATATTAGTTTTGTATGTACAGCAGTGATTCAGCATTTATTTATATTATGAAATGCTCACTGTGGTGAGTGTACTTACTATCTGTTACCAAAATTATTGCCATATTATTGTTATATTCTATGTTGTATTTTATATTTTGTAACTTATTTACTTTATAGTGAAGTTTGGACATCTTAATCCCTTTATCTATTTCACCCCTCTCCTTACCCCTCTTCCCTCTGGCAACCACTCTATATTTATGAGTCTGCTTTGGTTTTGTTTGATTTTTTTATTTGTTTTTTAGATTCTGTACGTAAGTGAAGTTATATATTGGTTTTTCTTTGTCTGACTTGTTTAACTTAGCATAATAACCTCTAGGTCCATCCATGTTGTTGCAAATGGCAAGATTTCACTCTTTTATGACTAATACTCCATTGTATATATGTACCACATCTTCTTCAAGATCTTTTCATCTATTGATGGACACTTAGGTCCCTCCATATCTTGGCTATATGTAAATAATGCTGTAGTGAAAATGGGAGTACAGACATCTCCTTGAGATCCTGAATTGATTTATTTGGATATATAACCAAAAGTGGAATTGCTGGGTAATATGGTATTCCTATTTTTAAATTTTTGAGGAATTTCCATGCTGTTTTCCATAGTGGCTGTATCAGTTTACATGCCCACAAGTAGTGTGCAAAGATTCTCTTTTCTCCACATTCAGGTCCCTTGCCCATTTTGTAATTGGATTGTTTGTCTTTCTGTGTTGAGTTGTTTAAGTTCTTTATATTTTGATTTTTAAACCCTTATTGGATATATCATTTGCAAATATTTTTTTTCCCATTCAGTAGGTTGACTTTTCATTTTGTTGATGGTTTTTTCCACTGTTTGTATTAGTTTATTGCTTCATCTCAGTCTTGCATCTCAGACTCCTCTAACTCTATTCTTACTTATTCTTTGCTTCTCACATCTTTTGTCTTTTTTTCTTCTTTCCAATCTTATTTTTATTTCTTTTTTCTGAAAAAGGTGGTACTTAGAACTTCCACCATCAATTGATCAATTCATGTGTATTTTTTTTTTTAAATATCCTTTCTTCAATTTGTAGTTTGTTTTTTTGTTATTCTTTGCTTCTCACATCTTTTGTCTTTTTTTCTTCTTTCCAATCTTATTTTTATTTCTTTTTTCTGAAAAAGGTGGTACTTAGAACTTCCACCATCAATTGATCAATTCATGTGTATTTTTAATCATGCCTTTATGTTATTTTTTAATTTTAAAATAGTTTTGTTTTTATTTTGTTTCTAAAAGTAATGCTTGCTTGCTGCAGAAAATTTGGAGAATAAAGTAACCAAGAAGAAAATAAATCACCTGTAATCTTACAACCCTTTATGACCTCTGTTAATGTTTTGGTATTCTATTTCTGTAGGTCACTCTTTTCCTGTTTCCATCCCCTTTTTGCCATCTTGTCATATATGTTATGAGGCACTATTGTGTATCTGGTAAGAGTGGGCACTCTGGAGCGACTGTTGGGTTCATGTTCTGGCTTTGTCATTTACTAGTTGTGGTTCTTGGGGAAATCATTTAATCTCTTTTTTCCTTAGTTTCTGTATTTGTAAAATGGAAATAATACTAGTACCTATCTGGGGGCTCCTGGGTGGCTCAGTCAGTTAAGCGCCCGTTGGCTTGGGTCGTGATCCCTACTCCTCCCCCCACTTATGCATGCATGCTTGCTGTTTCTCTCACAAATAAATAAAATCTTTAAAAAAATAATAGTACTTATCTGTTGTGAAGATAAAATGAATTAACATATGTAATAGTGCTGGGAACATAAGTATTATGTATGTATTGTATTACTTTTTAATCTTATTTCATTTTTTAATTCCTTTTCTGATAACATGTTCTAAGCATTTTCTCATGTCATTAAAAGTTTTTTGAAACCAGGGCACCTGGGTGGCTCAGTTGGTTAAGTGTCTGCCTTCGGCTCAGGTCATGATCCCAGGGTCCTGGGATTGAGTCCCCCATCAGGCTCAGCGGGGAGCCTGCATCTCCCTCTCTCTCTCTGCCTGCCGCTCCCCCTGCTTATGCTCTCTCTCTTTGTCAGATAAATAAAATCTTTCAAACAAATTGTTTTTGAAATGATAATTTAATAGATTAAGATATTCCATTATATGGTTTTACCAAAATTTATCACTTTTGGATATTTAAATTATCTTCATTTTTTCCCCTTCATATAGAGATAATATTTTACATAAATATTTGCTTCTGATTATTTTCTCAGGATAAAAGTCTGAAATTTTAATTATTGAGTTAAAGAATATGAATGTATTTTAAAAATTCCTGGTATATTTTATAAGCTTTTCAAAAAATGTATCATTTTCCATTCTGATCAGCATTGTTTGACCATATTGCATAACCTTCAGCATGGAATAGTCTTCAAATAATCTTTACCTGTTGGTATGGTAGAATGATAACTTGTTTTGATGTATATTTCTCTGCTTATTTGTGGAGGTGAAAAACTTTCTCATGTTGATTACTCATTCCTATTTCTTATTCTGTGAATTTTTTATTTACTATTTTGGTCCTTTTTTTTCGATGACTATATGTTTTTCTTGATGTTGAACCTTATATAAATACACAATAAAAACATTAATTTTTAATCATTGGCAAATACTTTTCTGAAGTAACTTGTTAGAATAATAATCTATTGGGTATGCATCTTTTTTTAAAATAATACTTTATTTTTCACACTTAACTGTTTAATTGATCTTTATTTTTGTCTGTGTTATAACATGAAATCTGATTTTCCTCAGAAAAAGTCAGTTTTCCTGACACTATTAAACATTTCATTTCTTGGGCGCCTGGGTGGCTCAGTAGGTTAAAGCCTCTGCTTTCGGCTCAGGTCATGATCTCAGGGTCCTGGGATCGAGGCCCGCATCGGGCTCTCTGCTCAGCGGGGAGCCTGCTTCCCCCTCTCTCTGTCTGCCTCTCTGCCTCCTTGTGATCTCTCTCCCTCTGTCAAATAAATAAATAAAATCTTTAAAAAAACAAAAAACAAAAAAAACCCAAAAAAATCATTTCATTTCTTTCCCATTGATTGATGAAGCTGATGTTATTATGTGTTGCATGCTTATGACATTCAGTTTTAGTTTTCTTGGGATCTGTTCTAGTCCCTTGATTTCTCATTTCTGTACTCAATATTATATTCTCTATCATTATAGTTGTATCTATTTATTCTATCACAGTTATTCTAGATGCATAAGTAACTTTAGTATCTGGTGGGTTGAGTTCCCCAGATGTCAGTCTTATTTTCCAAAATCTTTTGAGCAATTTTGGCTCACTATATGTTTCGCTTTGTAAAGTTCCTAAATATAATCCACTGGAGTTTTAGGTAGTATTTTTCCTTTTGATAAAGAAAAGAAAAATTCTATAATTACTTTTCAATTATAAGAGAAATATGCTTTAATGAATTATTCAAAACCTAAATAATAAATATAATAAAGTAATTATAAAAATATAATAATGTAATTATAAAAAGCAATAGTTTCATTTTCCAGAAGTAACTACTCTGGATTTTGTTTTTAGTTTGATATCTTCAGGTGTTTATTGCCATATCTCTAATATTTTTTAGTAGTCAAGTCTACTATTGACTTTAGACTTTACTCTCAACTTTTTTCTGTGCCATATGAAGATTTAACTTATACCATGTCCTGATTCCTCTTCCCCTCTGTTTTTGAGATGTAGATCACTATTTTCAATGCTTTGGTTTTTACTGTGTTCTTTATAACTTTAAATAATTAAACCTACTTCTTATTGATCTACTTCTGATTTGGACTACAGGGAGGTGAGTGCCCCTTTCTATTTCTCCTTTTCTTTGTTGGTTGGTTATTTCAGCCAAGTGTTAATTGACAGTTCAACTAACAAATGCATTGCATAGTTAATAGTATTTACATTTTGTTCAGTAGTCATAATAAAGTCTTATGCTTGTATAGACTGGTTCTGAAATTTCAAAGCAAAATTTACATTATTATGAATGTGTAACTTTTATTGACTTTAGAACCAAGGTAGTGTACTATATTTGCTTCCCCACAGTTCTAATGCCGTGACTCCTTTATGACTTGATGGAAATGTTTATGGTGTCATCAGTGAATTCTTTCTGTCTTCTGCAGATTATTAAGGACATTGCACATTTTAATTTACTTTTTATTTATATCATGACTTTTTTTTTTATAAGACAGACAGAGAGAGATTACAAGTAGGCAGAGAGGCAGGCAGAGAGAGAGGAGGAAGCAGGCTCCCTGCCGAGCAGAGAGCCCATGTGGGCCTCGATCCCAGGATCCTGAGATCGTGACCTGAACCGAAGGCAGCGGCTTTAACCCACTGAGCCACCCAGATGCCCTATACCATGACTTTCTTGAACAAGTTTTTGTTTTTTTTCTGGGGTTTCCGATTCCTTTGTGTTCCTTTCGAAAGAAAGTAATACATCTTCTTTACCTTGTCTGTAAGATCAAGCTTCTTTCTTACCAGTTTTACCTATTGCTTGTAAACTATTGTTTTTCTTTTTGATAACATTTTTGAAATTTGTTAGTTTTTTGTTCTAATTTGGCTGATTGATTTCTGAATCTTTGCTAGCTATTATCAGTTTATCCCCTGAATTTTTGGGTTATATCTGTCATTTTTGTACATTCTGCATTTTCTTTATTTTGCTGAAGAACATCCTCAAGAAACTTTCTTAGGTAGGGTTGCATGGGAAGTTAACCCGGGTAGTCTTTGTATGTTGCAAAATGACTTATTTATATTCTCTCATCTTATTGGCAGTTTAAGTATAAAATTTATTTCATAACTTTGGAGGTCTTGCTGTGTTGTGTTCTAGCATCCATTGTTGCTAAAGATCATTTTGTGAAGATTGTTTTCGTTGTTCCTCTTACCTTTTTAGGGGTCGTGTTTTTCTTTCTCTAAGTTCATAAGATCTTTTTTTTTCCCTTGGTGTTCCAGAATTTCTTGGTGATTTGCTTTGGTGTGGACCTTTTTCATTATTGTGCTGAGTAGGAAGTGTGATATCCTATCCTGGATTTTTACTCAATATATTTGGGTTTTGATTATTGTTTCACTTAATGGTATTTGTACTTTATGATATAGAATAATCATGTAGTGTTGTTTCTCTTTCAGGTGTTGCTGCATATGTTGGTTGGCAAAGCTCCTCAATTCTCAAACCCCTGCTGCAGCAAGGTCTTAGTGATGCTGAGGAATTTGTTATTGTTAAAGCTCTTAATGCCCTTACCTGTATGTGCCAGTTAGGGCTGCTACAAAAACCCCATGTCTATGAATTTGCCAGTGATATTGGTAAGTTTCTTTTTCTCAAAATTAGAAGGAGAAAATGAAGGGTATCTTAAGAGAGATAAATGATAGAACACAGTTCTAGGCAAATATAGAATCAGGTTTTCAACTTTATTGTCCCGTGTGTGTGTGTGTGTATGTGTGTGTGTGTGTATACATATGTATGTGTGCACACGTATGTGCATGTTCATGCATGCTTGTATGTATATAAGAGACAGGCAGGCAAACAAACAGGATCATTTGGTCCTCTAGCCCAGCTTGGGCTCCTTGTTTTTATCTGTAATTTAGTCTTTAACTTGAAAAATAGATTTTTTGTTTTATTTTGTTTTGAACATGATGTAGATAAAGCCTTTAACTGCTCTGAAGAGTCAGCTTATTTTTTTGAACACTTAACCACTAATTAGGAAGTTGAAATTGAATGTACAGGATTGTCTACGACATCCTATGTACAGGATTGTATATGTCATTGCACTGACTGCCACTTAAGAATTCATGGTGTTGAAGTTACTGTTGTTAACAGTTTTATTAACCATTGGAAAGAATTAATGTTTGACTTTTTTAAAAAATATTTTATTTATTTATTTGACAGAGAGAGATTATAAGTAGGCAGAGAGAGAGGAGGAAGCAGGCTCCCCACTGAGCAGACAGCCTGATGTGGGGCTCAATCCCAGGACCCTGAGATCATGACCTGAGCCAAGGGCAGAGGCTTTAACCCACGGAGCCACCCAGGTGCCCCTAATGTTTGACCTTTATAGGTTAAGTTAACCTGTTTCCCTCAAGTTAAAATTTAGAATAAGGGCAAACAAGTAAATATGACACTTCCTAAAATTAAAGAGTATGTGGAACTTTTAGTCTTATCACTCATTTTAAGAAATACTAAGTTGGCTCTGACCTGAGAGGACATGAAATCTTAGAAAATTGCCTTTTTGGATAAAATGCTTAATTGCTGCTAGATACTTTGCCAAGGAAAATTAATAGAGAGCCAAAGTTGGTTAGATTTGGTTATGGTTTATTCTTGAGGCAGGCCTCAGAGACAAAACACAAAGAAGTTATTTATTTTGATTGTTGAGAAAGTAGGTGGTAGCTTGTAGAGGTGTATAAAATTTCTGGAAATTTTTAAGGCATGAATGTAGCTTTTTAAAAAATATTTGGGGAGGGCACCTGGGTGGCTCAGTGGGTTAAAAAATATTTGGGGAAAAAGTATATGGAGGTTTATTTTACACTCTAGTATATATAATTGTTCTCTTAGTTTATAACATTAATTTGGTTTGAATTTTTTATGATTATGTTCAAAATAATTATAAATTTAAGAAATTGTTGAGTATTGGTACCACAATCATTGATGAGAATCTCTATTACATTGAAATGTTTTTGATTTTTCATATAAGCTATGGAGTGCCATGTAGTATAAGGGCAGATATAGAAAGAAGTGTTTCATAATAATATTAAGGAGAAAATGTATTGTCTTAACATGCATACCTTGCTATATGGAATATTTTCCTGCTCATTTTCATTTTCTGAATTCTCACATCACTGCTTTCTTTTTTCTCCTGTGAAAGTGGCATTATCTTTATGGGTCAAGTTTTTTTTGCCTTTGATCCTCCTTATTTTAATGAATTTTCTCTGTATATAAATATGTACTTGTATGTTCTAATTTCATATAAATACATTTTTTTAAAAGACTATTTACTTAGAGCATGAGTTGGGAGGGGTAGGGGTAGAGGGAGAGCAGGGAGCTGAGCAGAGAGGCCGTTGTGGGGCTCCATCCCAGGACCCTGGGATCATGACCTGAGTGGAAAGCAGACACTTTACTGACTGAGCCACCCAGGCACACCTCATATAATATATTTCTTCTGTTGCCTAATTACTGAGAAACTATTTTTAAGACTTAATGTAGCTTATAATTAGCATTTTATTTATCTGAAAAATGGATGTCTATCAATTTTTAAGCAAAAATCATCATAAAGATGTTTTTTTATTCCTCTTCTCAAATTTTGCAGGGATTTTTCGGTGTTCTGCTGTTTCTTAATCATTGATCATAGGGCGAGTATATGGGACACTCTGTATCTTTAGTTTAGCATCAAAATAAATGATTTAGGTATAGAATAAATATGGTGCAACTTCCTGGATAAGGAAACTCCCTTAGAACTGGAACTGACTTTGGTACTATCTTTGGGGGGCAAAGCTTTGCTGAAAAAAAAATCAAGCGAACAGTCGGTTGGCATTTTGAACTATTTCAAAGAAAAAACAATTTTTAGTAACTTTAAAACATGATATACCCTGTACATCTCTCTGTTGGTCTGTTTTTATGCATAGTCTATTGTAGTGATTGTTGAAGGGAATGGTGGTGGTGATAATGGTATCATGATTTCTTTGACAGTTTTGAAAAAACTAGTCTTCCCACTTAGTATTATGCACACTCCCCTTCCCTCATGCTTATCCCCACCCATATAATTGGAATATATTGGATACAGAAAAGATCAAGTACACTGTTTTATAGGAAATCCTCTTGAGTATTTGAGGTTCTTTGTATCCACTACTTACTGATACAATGATGCTGTATGACAGTCAACCATAAAATCTCAGTAAATGGGTTAGTAAAGTTCTCGTCATGAATGTGTGGGCTATATGGGCGGCTCTGCCGTAGGCCTCGTATCTCCAGATTGTCTGTGGTGACAGTGATTTGTCTGTTTCATTCTGGTGCCCACGTTAGATGAGCAGCAGTTTCTTGGGTTATGTTCTTTCTAGGTGATGGCAGAAGCATGAGACAGCAAGCCCAGCTATGTAGCACATTTCAGGCCTGTTAGTGTTATATCTGCTAATTTCCCATTGGCCAGAGCAGGTTGATAAGACTGAGTGAAAAGCAAGAGGCAGAGAAGAACCTTTTGTATACCATGAGTGCAAGGTGAAGAGTGGGATTGTGTAACAGAGATAATGTAAAGTATCGGGACCAATAATTCAGGCTCATACAGTGCCTAACTCCTGCCAAGTCATTTTGGGTTTGGCGACTTTCTGGAGGTTTTTTCAGTCTTTTTCCAGTCCTCATTTTGCCTATTATCAAAGGGAAACTACAAACCCTCCTTTGTTGTTGTATTAGAGGCTGCATGATGCTTATGAAATGATCAAAACCTCCTTCATGTGTAATTAAAAGAATTGGAAATGAGGGAACTTTGGACACATACTTTGAAAAAATTTTTTCTCCTTCTCCTTTTTATGTAAGTAATATTAGCATTGACAGTGTTCTTATTTCTCTATTACCCCAAATTTCTTATAAAATTAATATCCTCTAAATGCTGATGTTTTAGCGTACTCAACAAATTATATATATATTTGTATATGTATATATGTATATATTTTATTTTAGAAGTTTTATTGTAAATCAGAGGTTTAAAAGTTTGAATTTTATTCTAAATCTTTTTTTTTTTTTAAGATTTTATTTATTTGAGAGAGAATGAGAGAGAGAGCATGAGAGGGGGGAGGATCAGAGGGAGAAGCAGACTTCCTGCTGAGCAAGGAGCCCAATGTGGGACTCTATCCCGGGACTCCAGGATCATGACCTGAGCCGAAGGCAGTCGCTTAACCAACTGAGCCATTCTAAATCTTACTTTGATTAATTGAAGTAATTGATTTTTAGGTAATACACAAGATAGTCAAAAGGTGTGAAAAGACATCTATTCATTTACTTTTCTGGTTTAATATTTTATTTTTTAAATTTTTATTATTTTTTAAAGATTTTATTTATTAGAGAGCAGAGTGAGAGAGAGAGAGAGGGCACAAGTTGGGGTCAGGGGCGGAGGGAAAGGGACAAGCGACTTGATCCTAGGACCCTGAGGTCATAACCTGAGCGGAAGACAGACGCTTAACTGACTGAACCACCCAGTCCTCCCTAATCTTATATTTTAAACTCTTTAAGAATGGGAATCATATTTTCTGCCTTTAGTTTCTATTCATAATGCCTTGTGAATGAATTTATGAATGATGTATTAGATTTGATCAAACCTTTCCATTAAAAAAAGTCAGATAAATAGCTCTTTTTATTCTTTTACGGTATTATTGCTGGTGTTTATGATAGAGAATATTATAATATTAGTATGTTGAGTTGAGTTTATGCCAAAAGATAATTGAGTATGTGAAGACAGCTGATAGTAACATTGTGGTATAATCCCTTTATTAGTTGTGTTATAAAATGAAAATTTGTTTATCCCAATAGTTTGAAACTATTTATGAACATAGTTTAAATCCATACCTTTTCTTTTCCTGTTTAGCCCCATTTCTGTGTCATCCCAATCTATGGATACGCTATGGCGCCGTAGGATTTATCACAGTTGTAGCTCATCAAATAAGTACAGCTGATGTATACTGCAAACTGATGCCTTACCTTGACCCATATATTACTCAACCAATAATACAGGTATGGTTGTTTCAACTTGGAGTCAGTCCTCTACAAATTGTACCCCTTAAAGAAAAAGGTTTAGAAAGTCCTGTTTTTGTTTAAATATTTAAAGATTTGAATTGGGCTACAGCATTTTCACATTCCTTTAAGCTAGTTAATGTTAATGGAACAAACAGTATTGAAGCTGAGAAAAGTTCGAGACTATTGTGTTATACATCACGTTACGCATAATATAGCACTCAGTAGTACATGCTTTATTTTCTTATGTGCAGTGTTGTAAAACATGTGCTACTAAAGTGAAATATAGTAGAAATGTATATTGACGGGCCTCTACTTTTATTGTAAAAAGTGTATTTGATTTTAGCCCAAGTCAGCATTTCTAATAAATTGGAAAAAAAAACTTTTACAGATGTTCGTTTTTTTTGGACCACTAACTGGTTCTGTTTTTTTTTTTTTTCTGTTCTTTTTTTAATCTAATCTTTAAAATCTGATTTAATCTTTTTTTTTTAATCTAATGACTTGTGGCAACCCCCCATCTTCCCAGTATAAGCATAAATTTCAGGTTTTTGGTTTGTATAAAGCAGTTATTTACACAACTTGTCAGTGCTTATATCCTTTATCTTTTTAGAAAGCTGTCTATCAAAAAATATCTAAATTGAGTGAACTGTTGAGAAATGATTCTGGCTGTTAAAATATTCTGAAATATTTTTTTTTTTTAACTAAAACTCTATTTCCTTTTTGCAAATTCACATGCTTCTAGCTTCTGCTACTTTTATATTCCAATGTACCTTCCCTTTGGTTGGGGAAAATGACCTTGGATATATTTTGGAAATGAGGAGGCTTTGGCGGTGCCTTCCATCCTCTTCCCCATAGATTCATCCTTTTCTGGGGATCGTCAGTCTTTATTTCATAGTTTGTAGAGTTTTAAATTTTTATCTCAGCAATATGTATATGTATGAAAGATGGATAATATTACTAGAAAATATGCCTTTAAAAAAAATTTTTTTTAAAACTTATTTATTTTAGTAGTATCTCAGCACCCTGCATGGGGCTCAAACTCATGACCCTGTGATCAAGAGTTGCATGCTTTTCCAACTGAGCCAGCCAGGCGCCCTAACCTTTTTTATTTCTTTTATTTAAAAAATTTTTTATATTTTTATTTTTTTAAAGATTTTATTTATTTATTTGACAGAGGGTGAGAGTGCACAAGCAGGGAGCAGCAGGCAGAGGGAGAGAGAGAAGCAGGTTCCCCGCTGATCAGGAAGCCAATCCTGATGGGGATTGTGGGGTCAATCCCAGAATCTTGGGATCATGACCTGAGCTAAAGGCCGATGCTTAACTGACTGAGCCACCCAGGTGCTCCAGTTTCTTTTCAAGTTTAATAAGTTTTCTTGGAAATCGGTCTAGTGATTCTTACTACTTTTGGCTACTTATTCCATTTAGAAGTTCATTTATTAAACTCTTTTATAACACAATGTGGAGAAAATATTCCTGGGAATTAAAAATTGCATGCATTTGTAATAACTTAGTGGTGGTTTGCTATAATAAATCTAACATTAAGAAAAATCTGATGTTAGGTTTTTTTTTTTAGAAATCTATACCACTCTTTGTTTTCTTAGGAATATTTATATATGTGTATGTTTTCTTAGGAATATGTGTGTGTGTGTGTGTGTGTGTGTGTGTATGTGTGTGTGTGTGTGTGTGTGTATTCCCCCAGGAATATTTCTCAGGGATATAAATATAAACATAAATGTAGATATAAATATAAATATATATATTTTTTGGGGGGAGGCGCTTTTTTCATCGCTTTATTTTTTGAAAGGCCAGGATTGGGAGTTGAGAGGCTAGTTATCCATATGCTTCATAAACCTTGCCTTTCTACAGTTTGAATTAGACAAAAGATACCCTTTTATGCTGGTTTCCACTGGCCAGATTTTCAGGTAGTTAAATATGTCTAAAAGAAAATGCTCTTGGGTTGTGGTTAGTATGCTTATCCTTTTTATTATATACCCATTGACAAGGAGGGTGTTCTTGGGGATAATTAAAGGAAAGATTTCATGAACTCTGTGTAGAAAGTAATGTTTTTTAGAAGGGATTGAAGCTACTGGGAAATGTGATGACTGCTGGTCAACCCTGTGACTGTTGAGCATCTTTTCTTGGTTAGTACCTGCTGACTGTTAGACCTGTGAGCCACAGGTACTTTTTTGATCTAGGAGGTCTGACATTTTGGCATCCAGAAAAAGTCTCTGTCATTTTCTAAAATTTCCTAGCCTGGGTATATGTGATTATTCTTCCAGTATGGAAGACACAGATGTGTACTCATGTGCTAACAATGTAAAGAAAAACCTTAGCTCTTACAGGTCACTAGTATTCTTTTTTTCTTCTAAGCAAAAATTGCAGATGTTGATACCTCCCATTTTCTTTTTTCTTTTTTTTTAAGATTTTATTTATTTATTTGACAGAGAGTGATCACAAGTAGGCAGAGAGGTAGGCAGAGAGAGAGAGGAGGAAGCAGGCTCCCTGCTAACCAGAGGACTCCCTGCTAAGCGGGGCTCGATCCCAGGACCCTGAGATCATGACCTGAGCCAAAGGCAGAGGCTTTAACCCACTGAGCCACCCAGGCACCCCACCCATAACTACTTCCATTTTCTTAGAAAATAAATACCGATACTAAGTTTGTACAGGTTGTATTTACTGAATATGAAAATAACTGTGCTATATGTTGTATCTTTGGCTGATTCTTTTTATTTTCCTAATATAGATTGAAAGGAAACTTGTTCTACTCAGTGTTTTAAAAGAGCCAGTAAGTCGTTCTATATTTGATTATGCTTTGAGGTCTAAAGATATTACTAGCTTGTTCAGACATCTTCACATGCGCCAGAAGAAACGAAATGGGTCTCTTCCTGACTGCCCTCCACCGGAGGATCCTGCCATAGCACAGCTTCTGAAGAAATTGCTCTCACAGGTTGTATTACCTTTCTGAAATCTTACATTTAAAGACAGATTTCATAAAAACATTCAAGCATCCATTTAGTTATTAAAAATATTTTTGGTTGGTTAGATTGCATCATAACAAATGAGTAAATAAACCAGGCAAATATCATTTACATTTGCCTTGGCATCTAGGAGATACTAGGATGATGAGAAGGCATTGGTTGGAGCTAAATAAGGAATCATGGTAGACCTATTAAGTTTCTTTTGTGATTATTGCCTATATAAATAAGGGAGAGAGTAGATACAACCTTAAATTTGATTAATATTCTTGGTTCAGTTCCATATTTCACCAAAAAAAAAAAAGAACGAGGAAAAAAAATTTCAATTAGAAGAAACATTGCAAAGCACAGATGCAAGACAGAAAGATCCTGATTTATTTCAGTCCAAATTTAGTTCTCACTAAATGCAAACAGCTGAAATAACTGGGATTTATAATACATTTTAGATTGAATAAATCCGTTACTACTGTATATTAAAAGCCTATGAATTTGGATTAACAAATCTTGTTAGAACTAGGAAGTAATCTTTTTATTATACTTGGAATTAGTAAGGCCTCTTTAGAAATAGTAAGTCTAGATTCAGTGTCCTGTTTTTTGTTTTTTTTTTAAAGATTTTATTTATTTATTTGACAGAGAGAGAGAGAGATCACAAGTAGGCAGAGAGGCAGGCAGAGAGAGAGGAGGAAGCAGGCTCCCTGCCGAGCAGAGAGCCCGATGTGGGCCTCGATCCCAGGACCCTGAGATCATGACCTGAGCCGAAGGCAGAGGCTTTAAACCGCTGAGCCACCCAGGCGCCCTCAGTGTCCTGTTTTAAGAGGGATATATGGAACTTAAAGAAGTCAAGATAGAAATGAAAATGGTAGAAATTAAGAATACAGTTTCTGTATTCTTATGGTCCATGAGCCAGAAAGCAAATGAGAGATAACTTCAATGACTATCTTTAAGTCTGTAGGACATTTTGGTTAAAGGAATACTTGTCAGTCATGTCTTACCTAACAAGAAGATGAGAAAATGCTTCAGTTGGCTGAGAGAATTTGATAAATTTGAAGATATAAATCCTTCCTTGTATTAGTCACTGAATATCCAGTGCTTTTTCATGCTCCTATGTTGGTTTGGGTGATTGAATATCCCATGGGAGACTAGTCAATAACCATTTTGGTTCTTCTGGATCTCAATTTGTCTAGAGGCTGGAGCTGCCTCTCTGTGTCTCTTCCAGGCCAGTGGTTCTGTTTCCTATATTTTAGAAGACTTAATTTGATGTGACTTGAATTACCGAAGAGCTTTTTCTTTGGGTTTTCTTTTAACATTGGTTCATATATTAGATGTATTTTATATTTTAGAAAGCAATTTATGAAAAGTTGGGTTTTGAATCACATTTTCCTGTTGTTTCTCTTGAGTAAGTAATCCTTATCAAAAAGATTTTAGCATGCAATAAAAACCACCCTAATTTAGATGTTTCTTTGGGCTTAGATGGTGTGATTCTTTGTATTTCTCTCTCCGACAAATTCTGTGTATTAAATTAAAAGCTTCTAAACTAAAATTTCGTTGTAAGTCATTAGTTACTTAGGGCCACTCTAGCCACCAGTTCTTACTTTTTGCCTTGTTGTGTGTATAGGTTTTGCCGTTGCCATGGGTAAAAGGAGGGAGGGGGAAGGAGCAGTTTTCATAGCCTTTTTACTTTCTGCTTCCTACTGTTCTCCTAAACCCTTCTACCATCACTGCTTCCACATGCAGCCGTCATTATTGGGTACCGTGATGAAATCATTAAAACGCACTGACTTGTATTCCTCTGAAATGTTAGTGCTTGATGTATTCATTTGTCTGTCATTTGCACTGTCATTTGTATGAGTGGGGAAAGAGGACCATGTTTTCCCTGGTTTTATGTTGTTTTGTGAACAACAGTTTTAGGAGACTCCTAAAGGTTAGTAGTACTCTATTTCAAGGGACAGGTGCTACTGGTAGGAGGGAGAGCAGGCTAGAATCTTTGAGGTCCTCAGAAGAAGTAATAGCAGATTACTGGCTTCCATTGTTTGAGGACCTACAATAAGACTACCACTGTAGGTGGAGCTTTCCATATTTTATCACTGTGCTTATATAGCAAGCTTGAACAACAGGTGTTATCCCCATTTTATAGTTAAGGAAACTGTGACTCGGTGAGGATAGTTAAGTTGCCTATGCTCACACAGTTCAGTAAGCTTCAAAGCTGACATTGGAAATAAACCCATCCAACTCCTTTACCATGCCATCTTTTTTTTTTTTCTCTTTAAGATTTATTTATTTGTCAGAGAGTAGCGAGAGCACAAGCAGGGGGAGTGGCAGGAAGAGGGAGAAGGAGACTCCCTGCTGAGCAGGGAGGCCAATGTGGGACTCAATCCCAGCACCCTGGGATCATGAGCTGAGCTGAAGGCAGACCCTTAACTGAGCAACTGAGGTATCCCATTCACCATGCCATCTTTCCTCAAAATAAAGGACAGGGAGCCGAAGTGAGAGGCTCACTTAAGTTTTTATGGACTGAGGAAGAGTCCATGTGCAATTCATCTCCTCCAGCCCCTTGCATGCCTTTTGTCTGCCTTCACTTCATTTTGGTCCCTGCACTACTTGGCTTTCTTGGGATTTCTCACAGAGGCATGGAGTCACGGGAGACTTTGGAGGTAGGAATTGAGTCCCTGTACCTAATATAGGGATACAGAGGGAAGGATGCTTTTAGTCTCTGCAAATGGGAATTCTGAATACTCCTACAAGATACTTCTTAAAAACTGAGCCAACCAGGTGCCCTCCTACAAAATACTTCTTAATTGGGGTTTTGCAGTGCTCTTTTGTATAGGGCTGCACTTGAGATACATCGTGGGTGAAATAAGCTTTTCTAGACCAGCCTGGTATGTTTCTTTGGGAAAATATGTTCAGGATTCTGGATAATAGACTTTTAACATACACTTTTGGAGCATATGGAAGTTAGAATCTGCCTGAACTCCAGATTTTCAGTAGAGCATACCATCTGGAGGTGGTACATGGCGGGGCTATTTTAGAATCACATCTACAAGAGCTGTTTTATTTGTATCCATTTCACCAAGCGCTAATACAGAATAAGAATATTCTGATTTCACTCCTTTTAAAAAATGACAAATACTTTTATTTTTTTATTAATATTTAAATATTTTTATTTTTAAGATTTATTTATTTGACAGAGAGAGAGAGAGCACAAATAGGGGGAGCAGCAGGCAGAGGGAGAGGGAGAAGCAGGCTCCCCACCAAGCAGGGAATCTGACACTGGGCTCAATCCCAGGACCCCGGGATCATGACCTGAGCTGAAGGCAGCCGCTTAACCAACTGAGCCACCCAGACACCCCATAAATTTTTAAATTTTTAATGATTTTTATTTTAATACTTCTGGATTGGTAGTGTAGACACAAGGTATAAAATTGAAAAAATATTGGAAGATCTATAATAAAATCTAAGTTTTCCTATAATCCCTAGTCACCCAGTTTCTTTCTCTGTTGATTATGAATTTTATGTTTTTAGAGTGCTGAATTCCTTTATATAGTGTCAGATTGTTGTGTTGTACAGTTAACTTACTTGGAATCAGTTTGATCCTTTTAAGCCTTGCTTTTTTTTTTTTTTTTAATCTAGTACAATTAACATACTGTGTTCTTAGTTTCAGGTGTATAATACAGCGATTCATTAATTCTATACATTATCCACTGCTCATCAAGAGAAGTGTACTCTTAATTTCCTTCACCCGTTTCATCAATTCCCCCTACCTCCCATCTCCCCTCTGTTAACCATCAGTTCTCTCTTTTTATCTATGTTTATTTCTTCTGTTTCTTAAATTCTACATGGGTGAAATCATAGGGACTTGTCTTTCTCTGACTAGCTTTTTTTGCTTAGCATTACATTCTTTAAGTCTATCCATGTTGTTGCAAATGACAAGATTTCATTCTTTTTAGTGGCTGAGTAATATTCCATTCATCTGTCCGTTCATTCATTCCATTCAGATGTCCATTCATCTGGATAAATCTGTCATTTATCCATTCATCTGTCATTGGACACTTGGATTGCTTCTAAATTTTGGCTGTTGTAAATAATGCTGCAATAAACATAGGGGTGCATATATCTTTTCAAATTTGTGTTTTTATGTTCTTTGGGTAAATACACAGTAGTGGAATTACTGGATTATATTTCTAGTTTTAATTTTTTGAGGAACCTCCGTATTGTTTGCCACAGGGGCTGTGCCAGTTTGCATTCCTATCAACAGTGCATGAGGGTTCCCTTTTTTCCACATCCTTGTCAATATTTAGTATTTCTTGACTTTTTTATTTTAGCCATTCTGTCTGGTGTGAGATGATACCTCAGTGGTTTTGATTTGCATTTCCCTGATGGTGAATGATCTTGAGCATCCTTTCAGGTGTTTCTTGGCCATCTGTATGTCTTCTTTAGATAAATGTTTATTCATGTACTCTAGTTTTTAATTGGATTATTTGTTTTTTTTGTTTTGAGTTGTGCAAGTTCTTTGTATATTTTAGATACTAACCCCTTATTGGAGATATCATTTGAAAATATTTTCTCCCATTCATTAGATTGTCTTTTTGTTTTGTTGATGGTTTTGTTGATATTTTCTTTGCTGTGCAAAAGCTTTTATTTTGGTGTAGTCCCAGTAGTTTATATTTGCTTTTGTTTCCCTTTCTTGAGAAGACATATCTGGGAAAATGTTTCTGTGGTCCATGTCAAAGAAATTACTGCCTATGTTTTCTAGGAGTTTTATTGTTCCAGGTCTCACAAGTAGGTCTTTAATTTATTTTGAGTTTATTTTTGTGTATGGCATAAAGAAGTGGTCCAGTTTATTCTTTTGCATTTAGTTGTCCAATTTTCCCAGCACCATTTATTGAAGAGACTGTCTTTTCCCATTGTATATTCTTGCCTCTTTGTCATAGATTAATTGACCATGTGAGTATGGGTTTATTTCTGGATTCTCTATTTTGTTTCATTGATCTGTGTGTCTGTTTTTGTACCAGTATCATACTGTTTTGATTACTGAAGATTTGTTTCTTTTTTTATTTTTAAAAATTTATTTATTTAATTTTTTAAAAACNTATTTAATTTTTAAAAAACAGATTATTTATTTATTTATTTATTTATTTGACAGAGAGAGAGATCACAAGTAGGCAGAGAGGCAGGCAGAGAGAGAGGAGGAAGCAGGCTCCCCACTGAGCAGGGAGCCCGATGCGGGCCTCGATCCCAGGGTGCTGAGATCATGACCTGAGCCAAAGGCAGAGGCTTTAACCCACTGAGCCACCCAGGCGCCCTTTATTTATTTTTTTCACTAAATTTTATTTTTTTAGTGTTTCAGGATTCAGTGTTTATGCACCACAACCAGTGCTCCATGCAGTATGTGCCCTCCTTAATACCCACAATCAGGCTCACCCATCGCCCCACCTCCCTCCCTTCCAAAATCCTCAGTTTGTTTCTCAGAGTCCACAGTCTCTCATCTTTCATCTCCCCGTCTGATTTCCCCCAATTCACTTTTCCTTTCCTTCTCTTAATGTCCTCCATGTCATTCCTTATGCTCCACAAGTCAGTGAAACCATATGATAATTGACTTTATCTGCGTGACTTCTTTTGTTCAGCATAATCTCCTCATAATCCCGTCCATGGTGATACAAAAGTTGGGTATTCATCCTTTTTGATGGAGGCATAATATTCCATTGTATATATGGACCACATCTTCTTTATCCATTTGTCTGTTGAAGGGCATCTTGGCTCTTTCCACAATTTGGTGATTGTGGCCATTGCTGCTATGAATATTGGGGTACAGATGGCCCTTCTTTTCACTATATTTGTATATTTGGGGTAAATACTTAGTATGGCAATTACAGGGTCATAGGGTAGCTCTATTTTTAATTTCTTAAGGAATCTCCACAGTTTTCCAAAGTGGCTGCACGAACTTGCATTCCCACCAACAGTTTAAGAGGGTTCCGCTTTCTCCATATCTTCTCCAGCACTTATTTCCTGTCTTGTTAATTTTGGCTATTCTAACTGGTATAAGGTGGTATATCAATGTGGTTTTGATTTGAATTTCCCTGATGGCTGATGATGATGAACATTTTTTCATGTGTCTGTTAGCCATTTGTATGTCTTTGGGGAATTGTCTGTTCATGTCTTCTGCCCATTTTTTGATGTGATTATCTGTTTTTTGGGTATTGAGTTTGAGGAGTTCTTTATAGATCTTGTATATCAGCCCTTTGTCTATAGTGTCATTTGCGAATATCTTCTCCCATTCCATGGGTTGCCTCTGTTTTGTTGACTGTTTCCTTTGTTGTGCAGAAGCTTTTTATCTTGATGAAGTCCCAAAAGTTCATTTTTGCTTTTGTTTCCTTTGCCTTTGGAGACTTGTCTTGGAAAGAAGTTGCTGTGGCCAGTGTCGAAGAGGTTACTGCCTATGTTCTTCTCTAGGATTTTGATAGATTCCTGCCTCACGTTGAGGTCTTTTATCTATTTCGAGTTTATCTTTGTGTATGGTGTAAGAGAATGGTCGAGATTTGTTCTTCTATACATAGCTGTCCAATTTTCCCAGCACCATTTATTTTTAAATATTTTTTTAAAAAGATTTTATTTATTTATTTGACAGAGAGATTACAAGTAGGCAGAGAGGCAGGCAGAGAGAGGAGGAAGCAGGCTCCCCGCAGAGCAGAGAATCCGATGTGGGGCTCAATCCCAGGACCCTGAGATCATGACCTGAGCTGAAGGCAGAGGCTTTAACCCACTGAGCCACCCAGGCACCCCCAACCCAGCACCATTTATTGAAGAGACTTTTTTCCACTGGATATTTTTTACTGCATTGTTGAAGATTATTTGACCCTTGAGTTGTGGGTCCATATCTGGACTCTCTACTCTGTTCCATTGGTCTATGTGTCTGTTTTTGTGCTGGTACCATGCTGTCTTGGTGATCATGTTTTGTAGTGTATCTTAAATTCTGGGATTGTGATACTTGCAACTTTGTTCTTCTTTCTCAAGATTGCTTTGGCTATTTGAGGTCTTTTATGATTCCATAAAAATTTTAATTTTATTCTAGTTATGTGAAAAATCTTGGTATTGTGATAGGGATTGCATTGAATACAGATTGCTGTAGATTGCTTTTGGTAGTATGGACATTTTAACAATATTAATTTTTCCAATTCATGAGCATAGAATATCTTCCCATTTGTGTTATCTTCAATTTCCTTCATCGATGTTGTATAGTTTTCAAGAGTATAGGTTGTCCACCTCCTTGGTTTAATTTATACCTAGGCATAGATATAAATTTATTCCTTTTGGTCCAATTTTAAATGGAATTATTTTCTTAATTTCTTTTTCTGCTGCTCTGTTATTAGTGTATAGAAATGCTTCAGATTTCTGTGTATTAATTTTGTATCCTGCAACTTACTGAGCTCATTTATCAGTGCTGATAATGTTTTGGTGGAGTGTTTAGGGCTTTCTTGTAGTATCATGTTATCTACAAATAGTGACAGTTTTCCTTATTCCTTACCAATTTGGATACCTTTTATTTCTTTTTCATGTCCAATTGCTGTAGCTCAGACATCCATTACCATGTTGAATAAAAAGTGGTGTGAGTGGACATCCTTGTCTTGTACCTGATCTTAGTGGAAAAGCTGTTTTTCACTATTGAGTATGATATTAGCTGTGGGTTTTTTCATGTAAGGCCTTTATTATGTTGAGGTATGTTTCTGCTAAAACATTTTGTTGATAGTTTTTATCATGAATGGATTTTGTATTTTACCAGATGCTTATTCTGTATCTATTGAGATGATCATTTAATGTATTGCATTGATTTGTGAATATTGAACCACCATTGCATCCTCTGAATAAATCCCACTTTATCATGGTGAATGATTTTTTAAAAATATATTGTTGAATTCAGTTTGCTAATACTTTGTTGAGGATGTTTATATATGTTCATCAGAAATTTTGGTCTTTAGCTCTCTTTTTTTGTGGTGTCTTTGTCTGGTTTTGTATCATATCCATAGAATGAATTTGGAAGTTTTCCTTCCTTTTCTATTTTCTGGAATGGTTTGAGAAGAATAGGTATTAACTGTTCTTTAAATGTTTGGTAGAATTCACCTGTGAAGCCATCTGGTCCTGGACNTCTGCTTACTTGTAATCTCTCTCTCTGTGTCAAATGAATAAATAAAATCTTAAAAAAAAAATGTTTGGTAGAATTCACCTGTGAAGCCATCTGGTCCTGGACTTTTTTTTTTTTTTAATTAACATATAATGTATTATTTGCCCCAGGGGTATAGGTCTGAATCATCAGGCTTACACATTTCATAGCACTCACCATAGCAAAAACCCTCCCCAGTGTCCTTAACCCAGCCACTCTATCCCTACCCCCCCAACCCCCTAGTAACCCTCAGTTTGTTTCATGAGATTAAGAGTCTCTTATGGTTTGTCTCCTTTCCTGATCACATCTTGTTTCATTTTTTTCCCCTCCCTACCTCCCACGACCCCCTGCCCTGCCTCTCAAATTCCTCATATCAGAGAGATCATATGATAATTGTCTTTCTCTGATTGACCTATTTCGCTTAGCATAATACCCTCTAGATCCATCCACATCATTGCAAACGCTGAGATTTCATTTCTTTTGATGGCTGCATAGTATTCCATTGTATATATATTCTACATCATCTTTATCCATTCATCTGTTGATAGACATCTAGGTTCTTTCCGTAGTTTGGCTATTGTTGGTCCTGGACTTTTGTTTGTTGTGAGTGTTTTGATCACTGATTCAATTTTATTTCTAGTAGTTGATCTCTTCCGGTTTTCTATTTTTAGTGTGTTAAATAGACTTTTATTATAAAAATACTTTAGTGTAAACATATGATATATAAATAATATAAATATTCTATAAAATTTTTATATTGTCTGGATTTTGTTTGTTGATACTGTATTTTTGCATTTAGGTTCGTAAATGATTTGTTCTTCATTTTCCTTTCTTGTAATGTCCTTTAGGTATATATACCAAATACTAAAGGAAAAATCCTGACTTATAATCTTGTCTTGAAATTACTCCTAATTCTTTACAGTTCACATAAATGCTTCCTGTTTAAGGATAATTGCTCCTAGTAATGTCAGTTTGCAATTTCTGATTTAGGTATGTGTCATATGGAAATCTGGAAACTCTAATATGATAATATTACTGTTAAAAAGAAGCTTTTCTCCCCATGGTGCACTTCTGACATTTTTTATTGAGATAACTCACATACAAAATTATTCACATTTTCATCATCTTGGAAAGAAACCCTGTAACCATTAGCAATTATTCCCCATTTACTTCTTCCTCCAGCCCCTGGCAACCACTAAATCTACTTTCTGTTTCTAGGAATTTGCCTACTTTGGATATTTCCTATAAAGGGAACTGTATAATATGTGGCATTTTTGTGTCTGGTTTCTTTCACTTAGTAAAATATTTTCAAGGTTGCTCCATATTATGGCATATGTTAATACTTCAGTCCTTTTTATGGTTCTTATGATGACCTCCTTGTGTGGACTAAAATGAAGACCTCTCTGTGAACTAAAATGTTGTCTAATGAAAAGAATCGAACTCTTACTATAGCTGTAAAATTGTCTACATTAGGCAAATTTTAGGAGGAAAAGTAAAAATAAATGAAGAATTTCAGGCCAAATTCAGTCAAGGATCTCTCTATGATTATTGTACTTTAATACAATTTTACTTTATTGTTTTTTAGCTTTCTAAGTTTCTAGAGTTTGTGTCCTATTGTGACCATGGGTTGTGAATATTATTTTAAATTCCAGTAGGATCTGGATTAAGGCCTCAGGAATTGCTATTTTATTAATTTTTTTCCATTGGCATAATAAAATCATTCTAGAGGATTCTGTGGATGGCTTGAAAATTAAGAAAAAAATGCAGAACTGTTTCATTTACCAGAATATATGTTTCACATCGAATTATTTAAATGTAGTATTTAGTATTTATTGACTGTCAGTTTCAAGTGTTCTTAAGTGTCTTAGGTAGATTAAATTACTGAAATTTCAAAATAGCCAAAAAAATAAACTAAAATTTCAAAATAGCCTTATAAGATGGATGCTAGTAATTATTCTTATTTTCTAGATAAATCAGTCGAGGTTTAGGGAAATTGGGTAACTTGCCCAAGGTTACACGTATACTAAGTAATAGAACTTGACTGTACTTCAGCAGTCTGACTTTATACTGTTATCCTAGGGTGTGTTGCTTGCATTTGCTGTTTAGCTTGCATGTATCAATTTGTGATGTGTGTAGAATGTTTTATGTATCATAGAGTCCCTTCACAAAGAGTGTCTCATTTAATATTCTAAACATATCTAGGAGCAAGGTTGAAGTAGGTATGCTTTCTTTTACTAAATACTGTATTTCCAGAATTTTTGTTTAGATAGTAAATGTTTATTCAAAGTTACATATTAAAGATATAATAGATACCAGGCACTGTATTAATTTCTTTGGAGATTTCAAAGATGAATTATACTGAATGCTCTCATTTAGAAAGAAAGTTAAGATACAAATTATGATACAAAATAGAAAATGTCACAATACAGTGTGTTCTGGGAGATCAGAATAGTGAGATGTTGTTCTGTATTGATACTTTCTTTTTCTCTTGCCTTTTTGTTTGCTTTATTTTAGCATTCTAAGTCTCAAAATTTTACAGTAGTGGTTGGAGCATTCGGTTGTTAGTCATTCCAATGCCTTTTATTGCTTTTGAAAATAACCTAGGATGTATGGTTTTATTTGGTTTTAGGGAATGACAGAGGAAGAGGAAGACAAACTCCTGGCACTGAAAGACTTCATGATGAAATCTAACAAAGCAAAGGCCAATATAGTAGACCAGAGCCATCTCCATGATAGTAGTCAGAAAGGTGTAATTGACTTAGCCGCATTAGGCATAACTGGGAGACAAGTTGATCTTGTTAAAACCAAACAGGAACCTGATGACAAACGAGGTTAGTATGTTTTGTGTGTGTGTATGAGTCTTTGTTTAACTTGTTATTATTATTTCATAAGGCTAGTTGTAGCTAATTAGTAGTAAAATGAAAAGTTATATTTTCCAAGTATAGAACATTGAAGTACTGTGGGCGACTCCATTATGTAGCAGGAAAATTTGGGGGAAGAAAAGTGGAGAATTGAATTAACAGTTAAAAAGTTATATAACCTGTCAAAGACATGGCTCTCTGTGTCAGAATCAGGGTTCAAACCAAAGCTTGACTCTAAAGCTCTGCTCTTAAAATGAAATCACGTTGCCTTTATGGAGATGTATATTGGCGATGAATTCCTATTTTTAATCCTTTAAACACCAAGCCAAGGTCAGTAGTCTTTGTTAAAATGAGATAGTTATCTAATTTGTTTTAGTAGGTAATGCTCAGTGAATTGAAAAGAACAGTCTTGTTATTAACAATGAAATACAAAAGAGTAGATGCCAGAGAAGACTATATCGTTTGAAGTCTCAAGATTTAGAACTGTCAGCTATTGTGACAAGAATGTTGATTGACATTGACTGTATGAGGTTTTTAAGATCTTGTGTGTTCTTCCTTTAACCCCTTCTGAGATGTAGTTGCTTCCAGGTACATGCCTTTAAAAATAGTATCAGATTTTAAGGACAGCTGAATTACATTTAAAATAAACCTCTAACTGCCAAACTTGGGATAAAGCATTTGGAACTTAATTTTCTGTGGTTTACATCGATAAAAAGTAAAACACTGATACAGATTATAAGAAAAACAAAGCACCCCAAAAGAAAAATACTGAAGGATTTGAACTTAAAACTGATAGAAGAATAGAAATGCATGTTTGCAAAGGTAAATAAATGCAAAACAATGAGAAGTCATTTTCTGCCATGTGATTAGCAAAGACTGATGATATTTATTGTTAGGGTGTAGGGAAATAGGCATTTTCATACACTGTTGATAGATTACAGATTGAACATACTCTTTTTAGAAAGCAATGTCCTTAATCTTTGAGTCACCACTTTAAATTCTGGAAATTTCTTCCAGGAAATACTGATAGGCATGTGAGGAAATATGTTAAGAATGTTCTCAGTTTAATAAAAAGAAATAATTGAAGTATCCATTAATAGGGGGACAGTTAAATAAACATTTAGTGTATTTAGTTAAGAGGAAAACAGATTGTGAAAAACTTTGTATTATTTAATATTTGCAAAATGATATGGTGTATTATTAAACTATATAGTCTGTGAGGTTTACAAAGTTATGGGGGGCAATTCATGTTACATTTTAGTAATGCTAGAACTTTGTGTTATTTAGTGTACTTTTTGTAATTGGAGAAAGATTTTTTAGAAAGGGTTTCCCTTTACACTCAGGAGGTAAGTGTATAGCAATTGATTTTTACATTTTGTTTGTTTCCTAAGTAACTGATACTAGGAATAGGTCATATTTAGCAGTGTGGTCAGTGACATTTGAAAAAGTTGCTTTTGTTGGTTCTTGAAATAAAGTGGTTATTTGAAATTGAGCTAGCCTTGCGAAACTAGGAAGCAATTAGGTCTAATTATTAATACCATTGAAAGTGCATTTGTTCCATTTGTCCCAGAGATAAAGTGAGAGTTAATGAGTTGATGTGTAAATAAATCAGAGATCATAAAGAACAAATAGCATGTAAAGGCCATTGCTTTTCCCTCCCCCACCAAAAAAATAAATAAAAGTGCATATTGGTTTTAGAGGTTTTCTTTAGACTGACTATTCTGCATCTGTTTTCGTAGCTAGAAAACATGTAAAACAAGACTCAAATGTAAATGAAGAATGGAAAAGCATGTTTGGGTCACTGGAACCACCGAATATCCCACAGGCCCTACCTAAAGGGACTGACCAGGAGGTGATTCAGACTGGGAAACCACCACGTTCCGAGTCTTCTGCTGGCATTTGTGTCCCTTTGTCAACTTCTCCACAGGTACTATCACCTATGCAGTAATCCTCCTTTTGTCTTACAATCCCATTCTACTGTTTTGGTTGTTTAAAGGCTGTGTACTATACTGGAAAAATCAATATAGTGAGTTGTCTTTTAGGGAGGACATGTTTCTTTTTTTTCTTCAAATTTTTATTTAAATTCTCCTTAGTTAACATAAAGTGTAATATTGGTTTCAGGACTAAAATTTAGTGACTCATCACTTGCATATAACACCTAGTGCTCAACATAAGTGCCTGTCTTAATGCCCATCACCCATTTAGCCCATCCCCTGTCCACCTCCCTTCCAGCAACCCTCAGTTTGTTCTTTATAGTTAAGGACATGTTTCTTTCTAAAAACAGGTTTATCTTTAATTTTATAGCCAAGGGGAAGTCTAATTATTGAAAGTATCAAAAAAGATCTTGTGTTAGAGTACTCACCAATAAAGTGATCTAAAATTGTGGGTTGAAGACATCATTATCAGCTGTGATTATAATTATTAGGTTGCAGTGAACCTTTTAAATCTGTTTTCATTCTTCCTCTAATATAACATATCTGTAAAATAGCTAAAATACTCCTGGAAGAAAAGTCCCTAGTTTGCCATGTGTGAGAAATGTTATGATGATTTTTATATATTTGAAATAAATTTGTAATTTAAGGTAACTCTTCCCTAAGTGAATCTTATTTTATTTTATTTTTTAAAGATTTTATTTATTTATTTGTCAGAGAGAGAGAGAGCAAGAGAGAGAGAGCACAAGCAGGGGGAGCAGTGGCAGGCAGAGGGAGAAGCAGGCTCCCTGCTGAGCAAGGAGCCCGATGTGGGACTCGATTCCAGGACCCTGGGATCATGACCTGAGCCGAAGGCAGTTGCTTAACAGACTGAGGCACCCAGGCATCCCAGCCAATCATATTCTAAATGAAAATATTAACTGAACCAACTCATGAAATTCTGTTTCTTTTCACTTAATGAGGATTTTTGTTTAATGTTATTGCTGTAATGATAGTTTTTGTTTTTTAGTAACGTAGAGGTTTGGAAATACAGTATTTGTAGTTAATCTTTAGTTAGGTTTTCACTGAAAAATGTCATTATATTTAAATGGATTTAAAAGTTGGTACATTAATAAGGAAAAAGTGGATATAATGAATAGCGAGAAAGAACATGGGTACAGTTTTATCATCGAGTGTACTTTGCTTATGATGTAAATAGTTATAATTCTGTTTTGCAGCTTCCAGAAGTGACAAATGTCCAAAATAGAAAACCAGCAATACAGGTTTTAAGTAGTACAATTTTACCATCTACCTACCAGATTCGGATCACAACTTGTAAGACAGAACTTCAGCAGCTCATCCAGCAGAAGCGGGAGCAGTGTAATGCTGAGAGGATAGCTAAGCAGATGATGGAAAATGCCGAATGGGAGAGTAAACCACCACCACCTGGTAAAAGTGACATTGCTCGGTAGTTGTATTCTAGTGTGGGTGCTGAAGCCTACCATCTAATGCAGGATAATTAAGGAAGTAAGAACAAAACTGTCACTTGGAAGCCCAGGGGAAGAGGTATTAAGTGAGAAATTTTAAGCCATTATTTGTGGAGTTTGGATCATCTTGGCTGTGGGGGCAACTTGTAATGTCTTGTTTAGGCTACTTAGTGTTTCAGCCTGTCTGTGGTCCATTTTCTCCATTTATAGTGCTAGGTTTTACCTGCCTGCTTCATGTCATGCCACTTTTTCATAGAATGTCAGTCTTCTTGTAGTAAGCTTCAGCTTTTAATTTGAAGGGTTTAGTACCTATTTATTTTCTTTAAAAAAAGGTAAAGCATTTGTAAAGTAATGGGTACTTTTATTTATTTTTTACTTTTTAAAGATTTTATTTACTTACTTGTGAGAGAGAGAGAGAATGAGCAGGGAGAAGGACAGAGGGAGAGGGAGAAGCAGGCTCCCCGCTGAGCAGGGAGCCTGATGCGGGACTTGATCCCAGAACCCAGGCATTATGACCTGAGCCGAAGGCAGACGCTTAACCGACTGAGCCACCCAAGCACCCCAGTAATGGGTACTTTTTAAAAAGAAAAAAAATCGGGTGCCTGGGTGGCTCAGTTGGTTAAGTGAATGCCTTTGGCTCGGGTCATGATCCTGGAGTCCTGGGATCGAGTCCTGTATTGGGCTCCCAGCTCCATGGGGAGTCTGCTTCTCTCTCTCTGACCTTCTCCACTTTCATGCTCTCTCTGTCTCAAATAAATAAATAAAATCTTTAAAATAAATAAATAAAAATTAAAAAAAAATCATCATCTATAACTCCACTACTCAGTGATTATCAGCATTAACATTTTGTGGAAACTGGTGTATTTTGAGAAGATTTAAAAGAAACTTAGAGCTATTTCAGATGAAAATGTGGCTCAGCTGTGTTAACAGACTTGCCCAGTGTAAATGTGGTGGAGTTAGTTTTTGATATTAGATATGCAGATTTTAAAAACATTTTTAATGAGTTTCTGTATATAGATTGTAATAATAAAAATTTAACTTGAAAACTCTGAGAAGAAATGCATAGTATGCATATGTGTAGAGATTTAAAATCACATGAGTTCCTGTGTGCTTCCATTGTGTGCTCCAGGGGAAAAAGCTGGTGGAGGTAAATGATTTAAAGATTTAAAAAGTATATTAAGTGGTAAGTGACATCTCAGGTCAAATAATATCCTGGAATGGAATCTGTCTTTATAAGTAGCATTTTATACTTAAGTGGAGCTGTACTTTTTATTCAGTAATCACAAAAAAGGTATCAAGTTTTGAGGTTCAGGAAATGTGCAGTGACTGTTGGGACTTTTGATTTTTTCTTTCCACACTTGAATGATTGTGTGAAATTGATTTTCTCTAGAGGGAAATTTTCATTCTAGCCTGGTAGATTATCTAGACTTCATGGCAAAGTGTTTTTGATCACCTTCCAATCTAGCATATCCTCTTTAAAAATCACATTCAACTGTTCTTCCCACACATGTGAACTAGAGATCCATGGGGAAACATTTTTTTTAATTTTAGATTTTACCAGGTTTGGCAATAGTCTTGGTTTCATTTTTGTTTTCTGGTAAAAAGAAATAATTTTATCCTAAAATGACATTGTTATCACTTAATTAGACACTCTGCTAATTCCCAACACAGGACCATCTTTAGCATAGCTTTCTGTTTTGTTTTATTTTAAAATTGATTAATATTAAATATTAAATGTTTGACTTAATATAAAAGCTGACTCATCAAGCATTGAGGATAGTTATATGTAAGGACCTGTACTAGGTACTGTGAATGATTCAGAATGGATAAGACATGGTCTCTGGCTTTAGCAAATCTATATTAAAGGAAGTTAATCATACACAAAAGAATATGCATAATGAAACGTGTATAGATGTCATAAAGAAAGTACTAGGAAATCCATGGGTATTCTAAGGCTATAATTCATAATAGTATTTAATTAAAATGTTGATACCATACAATAAATGACTGCAGGTAGAGAGAAAATCAACATTTGGATGTATACTGTGGACCTTGGATGATGTTAGACACTTTATTCATCTCGCCTATCCATATCTACCCTATGGGCTAAGTAATATTTCCCTCATTTTACATTTGAAGCTTAGTTTAAATAAGTACCCTAAGGTCACACATTATATTATGGTGGATCTGGGTCTTTGAGACTTTGAGAACCAGATTGCCTCCCTAGCACCCAATTTCTCTAGGTTTAGGATAGCCATTATCTTTGGCTTTTGAGCAAGTAGTCAGGGTTTTTCCAGGTGGGGTAAGTGACTATTGTCCACTAGACACTAGAGGAGGGCCCCAGGTGCAGTCTTTCTAAGGTTCTTTGATCAACACTTAATTGCTATCTTGGATGTCTTAATAAATAATAGTAACTGTCATGGTCTAAGAGACCACTCTGTATTGTTTAGCTATTGGTACCCTTTGTTTAGTTCTTATGATTGTTCTCATGCTGGTCGTTGGTGACTGTAGCTGAAGGAGAGAGGAATATTGTGTTTGTAAACTATACTTAAGCTGACTCCTTTGCTTTTCCTTAGGGTGGCGTCCTAAAGGGCTACTAGTTGCACATCTTCATGAACACAAATCTGCTGTGAATCGAATTAGAGTCTCTGATGAACATTCACTTTTTGCAACATGTTCAAATGATGGCACAGTGAAAATCTGGAACAGTCAAAAGATGGAAGGGAAGACCACCACTACCAGGTAATAATGCTAGGGAGCAGAATCCATTTATTCAATCAACAGATGTTTATTGAGTGCTCACTCTGACAGGTGCTGTTTCAGGAACCAGGGATATAGCAGTAATACATGGACAAAAATACCTGTTCTGTGGAGCTTTCCTTCTTATGAGAGGTGACAATAAACAGTATAAGTGAGTAAAACATATAATATGTTAAATGGTAAAAGATTTTGGAGAAAAATATAGCAGGAAAGAGGGATAGGAATGGTGGGGTGGGGTAGATAGAATTTTAAATGAATCGACTATAGATTGCCTCATAGAAAAGATACCATTTGAGGAAAGACCTGAAAGAGGTGAAGGAAAGAGTCATGTGGATATTTTGGGGAAGAGCATTCCAGGCACAGGAAAGAGGGATTTCAAAGGCCCTGAGGTAGAAAGATGTTTGGCATGTTTTGAGGAATAGCGGAAAAGTCTGTGTGGCTGGAGCAGAGTGAGCAAGAGAGAGGAATAAGAGGAACCACATTACATAGGACTTTGTAGGCTATTATAAAGGACTTTGACTTTTACTCTGAGTGAGATGAGAGCCTTTGGAGGGTTTCAGGCAGAGAAGACACATGGTCTAAGTTAAATTTTAATAGAATTACTGTGGCTCTTGTATTGAGGATACTGAAGCAGTTAGAGGCTATTATAGTCATTTAAACAGAGGGGTAAAGGTAGTGGGAAATGATCAGATTCTGGATATGTTTTGATGGTAGAGCCAATAAGATTTACTAAATGGGTTAGATGGAGCATGAGCAAGAGAAAAGTAAAAAATGATAGAATAGGTGGCTATGTAAGGGAAGCACTTACTATGCCATTGCCCCACTGTTATGGTCAAGATGGAGACTAGTTATGACTTGAAATCTCTAAGACTCTTTATGCATGATTTGATTTTGATAAGTGTGATTTAGATTTGTACACTTTTATCGTTATGTCCCTTCTTGATATGTAGTCTGTCTGCCAGTTCCCCATTCCCATCAGTCCTACCATATTAATATTTGTTCTGTGCTTAAGTTTGATCTGGGTTTGAAAAGCTACTAGAAATCAAAATTGAATTTCATGTGTAAAAAAAAATGTATATAATCTCTGGTGCTTTTCTTGTTTTCAGTTCAGTGACTACAGTTAACCACAAAATCATCAAACAAAATATCTTTGATAATTAAAATAAGTTAAAAGTGTACTCTTAACAATGTGGTACAGTTTTGTGCTATTTATTTTTTAAAAGAGCTCTATGTTTTTGCTTGATTATTTTCATGTTCATTCCTTCTTGGTAATTGCATTGGTCAGAACATAAATCAAAATCAGTAACAGAATCCTGGCTCCATTTAGTAATTTTTTGGTCAACATTTTATTATGAAATTTCAAATACATAAGTAAAGTGGAAAGAGTTTCACAGTGAACATTCATATACTTGCCACACGGATTCTGTAATTTTACTCTATTTGCCATGTCATGTAATTATCCATCCTCCTATCAGTTCATCTTTTTAAAATGTATTTCAAAATAAGTTGCAGACAGTAGTACACTTCCCCTAGACACTTCAGCTTATTTATCACTAACTAGAGAGATCAGTATGTGTTTATAAGTTTTTTTTGTTTGGCATGAAATTCATATTCTATGAAATACATGATCTTAAGTGAACCATTTCATGAGTTCCAACAAATAACATACACTTGGCAACTTAAACCACTCTCAAGATATAGAATGTAGCCATCACACCAGAAGAATGTTCCCTAATGTCCCTTCACAGAAAACTCCTGCCTTCTCCCTGCCTACAGCCATTCTTTTGATTTTTTTCCCACCATTGTTAACATTTTCATTAGTATTTAAAACACCTCTTCTGATAATTATTTTTCAAATGGCTCTTTGTTATTATCATCATCAGTTGAATTCATTGTCCCTTTATTAGGGGGGGAAGTTCAGTTGACATGTGTAATCCTCTCAAGAAACAACTTGGAATCATTGTTTAACTTTACAAAAGCCTCATTTGTTAATTCCCAAATGATTTTTAGTACTGAGCCATGCCTTCTGTATTCCAGTGTCATATTTTAGGGAGGGGTATCCCAGAGCACATTTCAGACAGTGGTATCCCAGAAAATGTGGCAATTCAGCTGACTGTATAGTCTTTGGGAAGATTGGATTTCCTCTGGATGCAGCTGCTCTCTTGCTATTCTGTAACACCTGCTGTCTTGTTTGTGCAGGGCAGTAGGCCTTGGCTTGGAGGTGCTTCATTCCACAATGGGGAAGAGGGGAAGGGGACAGAATGTGTTACCCTCATGATACGCCTTTATGAACAGGTTTAGGGGAGAAGCAGGCCGTTATTATTGCCAGATCCAAGTGGGGAACAGCTGGTGACTGGGAAAGAGCAACAAAACTTTTTTCTTAGGAAAAAGTATTTTCTTAGGAAATGTTATTAGTACATTCTGACTATTGAGGTTTTTCCCCTGCGCATTATGTTGGCTGACCATCCAGTTCCTAGTCCCAACTTCCTTACTGAATATGATTGTGAGTTAGGCCACCCAGCTCTTGGCCCTGCCATTTTCTTCTTTCTTGAGTTAAACTGTTGGTTTGTCACTTGGGGACTAGTTTGTGAAAAATAGCTATTTTTCTAAACTTCATATGAATTTTTAAAAAACTTAATCCTTTATAGTATTCTAAATTACATTTTCTTTATATGCTTCTTGTGTTACCCTATTTTTGGCTCATTTAGGTTCTCAATTTTGGGGGAGGTTGATGAATTTTGTACTTCTTGAATGTGGTGATAGAACATCACAGTGGACTTTTATCTTGATAAAGAGTTGACACACTATGAGAGGTGTGCAAGAAAGTTACAGTGTTGCATATTTTAGAGTTGCTGATGATGTTGGAGGTTGAAGTTTTTGAGTGGAGTGGCTATTCTGAAGAAAAGGGAATGTAAGGGCCTGTAAAAGGCCTGAGGATGCCCGAGGCCTTGATCTTTGCCATTTGAATTTTGGGGACAGGAAGAGTGGTGGTCAGGAAAGGAGAAAGAAGAAGCCATTTAAGTTACATCAAACTGCAACAGAAGAAAGTTTTAAGAAAGGAGCTTAGAGGCAGCTCTCAAATGCAATAAAAAAGCCACCTATCACGAAAACCTAATAAGGCCATTGGGCATTCTCATACAGTGCCCTTTGGTGGAATGCAATTGATATATCCATCATCCTTGGAGGGCTTTTCGATAATATATATTACAAGCATTTATGATGTCCATATCCTAAGGAAATGACTAAGAATGAACTCAGAGATTTAGTTTTAAGGGCTGTTCAGATTGGTTTCCTTTATAATAGTAAAAAAATTAGAAACAAACTAGGGGTTCAGCAGTAGAGGTAAAATTGGATAAAAAAGTGCTGGTGCAAATACAAAACTGATGTGGGAATAAGTTTTTTTTATATAAAATATATTGATACATTGTGTGAGAAAGTGGGTTTAAGAAGTAGGTTTAAGAACTCATGTAGGGTTTCTATTTTTGGAATGACAAAGTAAGGATTTCTAAAAATCTGCTCTTTAGTAAAAATAGAACTCTGGTAGATACTGTCAAAATCAACTTTTTCAGAACTCTAGAAATTAACTAAGTCCTGCATTAGTTTGAAGAGAGTTATTCAAGAAAATCAGCTGACTCTTAGAACAGTGAGCCATGTGTTCTCTAGTTTTATCCCCTTTTCTAGCAAGCAGTGCGGTAGCTTTGCAAACTAATAGTCCCCCAACCTTTTATCATGCTGTGCAGTAACTTTGAAACTCACAGTCCCCCAGCTGTGGTAGCCCTGAAAACCAGCATCTTAGTAGTGACTGGAGGGGTCATAATGGCTAAAAAGCACCATTTATAGAGAATTGTCACTCTTTGACCTTTCTGCCAGTTTGCTGAAAGCTCCATTCTCAGGGTCTATCTGTAATTGATCTGACTTATCCTGTTCTTTGAGAAAAAACTCTGCCCATAGGGCATTTGTTGAAATTATCAATCCTGTTTGTTTAACATTGCAGCAGCTTGTTTGCTGTTTAACAATGCAGCAGCATTACTGGTTGTAGCTAACAAGAGGCTAACAAAAAACTTACAAGGAAGAACTAGGGAATGATATGTCTTTAGGGGCCTTTGAAAAGTTCAGACATATTCATGGGGATCTATAAGGCCACATGCATGTGTAGGGTTATGTGCATGTCTAAGAAAGAACTGAGAAGACCCTGAGTTCTTGCCTCTGGCTGACCTTGAGACAGGAAATGAATGATAAGGCAGAGTTGTAAACTGCTTTGTTGAAGGTGTGCCACAAACACAGAGAACTTCAACAAAGGCTAGAACACTTATCATTTGAAGGCATTAAGGAAAAGAAATGTCTGTCTAGTCATTAGCCAGACACTAAGTTAACTGAACAAAGACTTTAGTGTCTACACGTGAGAAAAAATAGGGACTTTAGAGAATTAATCCCAGAAGAGTCACTAAATAAACAACAAAAACCTTGGGATGTTATTTCCAAAACTGACATATTAATTAGAATATCTAGTTTTTAAACAAAAAAACTGCAGGTCAGGAAAAGAAATAGGAAACTATGTTCTATGCACAGGAAAAAAAGCAGTCAGTGGAAACTATTCCTCAGTAATCCCAGTTATTAGACTTACTAGACAAAGAGTTTAAATTAGCTATTAAAAATATCATCAAAGAATTAAACCATGTCTAAAGAATTAAAAGTGAGTTAAAATGTCTCACCAAATATACATATCAATAAGGAGATAGAAGGGATCAATAGAGATCCTGGAGTTGAAAATGAAATAACTGAAATAATGAAATAAGTGAAATAAATGAAAAATTCACAAGAGAGGCTGTACAGATTTCAGCTTGCCTGGCAAGAGAAAAAATCAGCTGAGGGTGGTTCAGTTGACATTATCCAATCAGAGGTGGAAAAACTAAAAAAGAATAAAGAAAAATGAACACAGCTTCATAGGCATGCAGACCACCATCGTGTGTGCCAACATACACATAGTAGGAGTCCCAGAAGGCAAAAGGGAGAAAAAGGTGAAGAAAGAATATTGGAAGGAACAGTTGATAAGAACTCCCCAGATTTGGAAAACATTAATCTGTACATTTAAGCAGCTCAGTGAACTCCCAAGTAGGAGTGGCCATGTTAGACACAAGATAAGCAAACCTTTGAAAGACAGATTCTTGAAAACAGTGAGAGAAAAGGGACTTAATGCATGCAAGGGATCCTCAGTAAGATTAACAGCTGGTATTTCATCAGAAATGATGTAGACTGGAAGTCAGTGGGATGACATATTCAAAGTGTCGAAAGTAAAAGACTGTCAACTGATAATGCTATATCCAGCATATTCTTCAAAAACAGAAGAAATTAAGATATTCCAAGGTCATTAAAAACAGGGAATTTATTGCTAGGAGATTTTCCCTAAATAAAATACTTAAAGGTGTCTTTTATGCTGAAAGAAAAGGACATGAGACAGTAACTTGAAATCACATGAAGAAATAAAAAACATTGATAAAGGTAAATATGTAAGTGAATATAAGACAATACAAATTGTTTTTATAACTCTTTTTACCTATTGTCTTATTTAAAAGATGACCACATAAATAATTATGAAACTGTGTTTGTGGGCTTGTAGTATGTAAATACAGAATTTGTGTGACAATAATAGTACAGAAGAGGGAGGAAGGAACAGAGAGATTTTGGAGCAAAGTTTTTTGTGTATTAATGAAATTGGTATTAATCCGATCATCTTTAGATATCAGTTGTATTTCTCAGCGAAACCACTGGAATAAACCTTTCAAAAACATGTAGTATAAGAAACAACAAAGGAATTAAAATGGTATACTAGAAAATACATTTTTAACACAAAAGAAGGCAGTAATGGAGGAATACAACAACAATAACAACAAAACCTGTGCAAGACAGAGAAAACAAATAGCAAAATGTCAAACATAAGTCCTACCTTTTGGATAATCATATAAATGTAATCAAAATGTAGAGTTGGCAGAAAGTATGAAAAAACATGATATGACTATGTGCTGCCTACAAGAGACACTTTATTTATTTAATCAGTTTTAATTCCTGTACAGTTAACATACAGTATTACCTTAGTTTCAGGTGTACAATCAGTGATTCAATAATTCTGTACATTACTCAGTGCTTACCACCGTAAATGTACTTTTAATCTCCTTACCTATTTCACACACACCCCCCCCCAGTAATCATCAGTTCTCTATAGTTTTTATAGAGCCTATTTTTTGGATTGTCCCCTTTTTTTCTTTGGAAACAAATTGCACATATGAATGATATATAGTATTTGTCTTTCTTTGAGTGGCTTTTTCACTAGCATTGTACTCTTTAGATCCATCTCTATTGTTGCAAATGGCAAGATTTCATTCTTCGAAATGAGTAATATTCTGTTGTGTATATATACCACATCTTTATCCATTCATCGATCAGTGGACACTTGGGCTACTTCTGTATTTTGGCTATTGTAAATAATGTTGCAATAAACATAGGGGTGTATATATCTTTTTGAATAAGTGTTTTCATATTCTTTGGGTAAATGCCCAGTAGTGCAATTCCTGGATCATAGCATACAGTAATCCAGTTTTTAATTTTTTAAGGAACCTCCATACTGTTTTTCACGGTGGCTGCACTAGTTTGTATTCCCACCAACAGTGTATGAGGGTTCCTTTTTCTCCACATCTTCACCAACACTTGTTGTTTCTTATGTTTTTGATTTTAGGCATTCTGACAGGTATGAGGTGATACCTCATAGTGGTTTTGATTTGCATTTCCCTGATGATGAGTTATGTTGATCTTTTCATCTGTCTATTGGCCATCTGTATGTTGTCTTTGGTAAAATGTCTATTCATGTCTTCTGCCCATTTTTTAATTGGATAATTTGTGTCTTTGGTGTTGAATTGTGTAAGTTCTTTATATATTTTGGATACTAACCCTTTATTAGATATGTCCTTTGCAAATATCTTCTCCCATTCAATAGATTGTCTTTCAGTTTTGTTGCTTGTTTCCTTTGCTGTGCAGATTTTTATTTTGATGTAATCCCCATAGTTTATTTTTGCTGTTGTTTCCCTTGCCTCAGGAGACATAGCTTAGAAAAATGTTGCTATGGCCCATGTACAAGAGATGCACTTTAGATTCAAAGACACAAATTGGTTCAAAGTAAAAGGATACATAATGTAAACAGTACCTAGAAGAGAACTGGAGCAGGTATATGAATATTAGACAAAATAAACTTTAAGACAAAAATTGCTACTATAGATAAATAAGGACATTTTATAATGATAGAAGAGTTAGTGCATCAGGAAAACATAACAGTTGCAAACACATGCACCTGATAACACATCCCCAAATGAAGCAAAAACTAAAAATTGGATAGAACAAGTAGGGATAAGATCAATAAAGAAAATAGATTTGATCACACTATAAACTAACCAGATCTGAAGATTTTAATAGAACACTCCACCGAACAGTAGCAGAATACAAATTCTTTTATTTTTTTTAAGATTTTATTTATTTATTTGACAGAGAGAGAGATCGATCACAAGTAGGCAGAGAGGCAGGCAGAGAGAGAGGAGGAAGCAGGTTCCCCGCCGAGCAGAGAGCCCAATGTGGGGCTCGATCCCAGGACCCTGGGATCATGACCTGAGCTGAAGGCAGAGGCTTTAACCCACTGAGCCACCCAGGCGCCCCTACAAATTCTTTTCAAGTGCACATGGAACACTTTTCAGATTAAACTATATATGAGGCCATAAAACAAGCCTCAGTTTTACATTTACTTAAAACCATTGAAACATATTAACGTGTATGTTCTCTAACCACACTGGAATGAAACTAGATACCAATAACAAAAAGGTCTGAGAAATTGACAAATACATGGAGATTAAACAACACATGGCTAAATAACCAGTGGTTCAAAGGGAAGTTAGAGAATACTTTGAGATGAATGAAAATGAAAACACAACATCTCAAAACTTATGGAATGTAGCTTAAACGAGTGTTTAGAGACAAGTGAGATTTCATCAAAGTTACAAACGTGTGCTTCGAAGGACACTGTCGAAAAGTCCAAGGACAACCCCCAGAAAGAGAAAAATACTTGTGAATATAAATACACACTATATATATTTTTTAATTGTCCTTTTATTGCTCTCTCTCTCTCTCTCTCTAGATATATATCTAGAGAGAGAGAGAGAGAGAGAGCGCACAATAAAAGGACAATTAAAAAATGGACAATGGATTCAAGTAGATGTTTTTCCAAATAGTACCAATAAATATACAGAAAGTAGTTCCACATGATTAGTCGCTAGGGCAATACAAATCAAAACCATAGTGAGGTGCCCCTTCACATATACTAGAATGACTGTAATCAGAAAGACAGTACCAAGTGCTGGAGAGGATGTGGAGAAACTGGTACAAAGGTATTGCTGGTAGGAATGTAAAATGATGCAGTAACAGTGGAAAACACTTTGTCAGTTTCTCAGATGCTGAACATAGTTACCTAATAATGACCGCTCAATTTTGCTTATAGGTATAAACCCAAGACAGTTGAAAACATTTGTTCACATGAAAATCTGTACACACGTGTTCACAGCAGCATGATTCATAATAGCCCAAAGGTGGAAACCACAATGTCTATAAGTTATTGAATGGACAAAACAAAAATGTGGTCTATCCTCCATAGAGTGGAGTATTTCACAAAAAAGATTGAAATACACATGCTACAACATGGATAAACCTTGAAAACATGCTAAGTGAAAGAAGCTTGATTCAGAGGTCAGCTAGCATATTTCATTTATATGAAATATCTGGAATAGACAAGAAGTAGATTAGTACAGATCTTCCTTGGTTTATGATGGGGTTATATCATGATAAAACTGTCATAAGTCAAAAATGCCGTAAGTCAAAAATGCATTCAATATACCTACCAAACATAATAGCTTACCCTAGCATACCTTCAAATGCTTAGCCTACATTAGCCTACAGTTGGGCAGAATCATTTAACACAAAGTCTATTTTAGGGGCTCCTGGGTGACTCAGTCGTTAAGCATCTGCCTTCAGCTCAGGTCATGATCCCAGGGTCCTGGGATCGAGCCCCATATCTGGCTCCCTGCTCAGCAGGAAGCCTGCTTCTCCCTTCCCCACTCCCCCTGCTTGTGTTCCCTCTCTTGCTGTCTCTGTAGTTCATATATTCAAGAAGTTTGGCAATAAATTTGAGAAAGGGCAGTAGATAGCTTGAGAGGTCAGTATGTGTGTGGGAGAGACTGAGTATTATAATAAATATTGTGCATTTATGAGTGTTTTATTATTTACATATTATTTGAGCTTCACTGTGTTCCAAGTAGAGAAGTTAGGACAGTCCTGTTTAGTAGATGAATAAACTGATACACGGCAGGGTAAGTGGCTTGACCAAGGTCATATGAGTGGTCAGTACTGGAACTTGGGTCTTTCATTCCAAAGCCAGTGTTTTTCCTGCTGTGTCAGGGTGCATCCTAGGAATTATAGAAATACTGAAGGTGCAAGAATAGGGCTTAAGGTATTGCAAGAGTGGAAGGAGAGCTGGATGAGGGCAACAAGAATGGGAGCTCCAACTGGAAAGGGGGATGGACAGCTTTTCTGTGATAGGAGAAAAGTGTGTGGCGATGGCCATTTGAAAATAGAAGAAAAGTTGATTTTGTGCCAGTGCTTTTAGTCAGGTTTCTAAGGTTTGTTAGGAGAGCAAGGCGGTGAAACAGACCTCAAAGTAGTAATTTTGTTGGTTAATAGCCATGTGGATATTTACTTAATAATAGCAATAATAATGCTCTGAGGCCTTTGGAGAAATGCATTGTTTTCTTTTGTGCAGATCTACTCTTACATACAGCCGAATTGGAGGACGTGTCAAGACACTTACATTCTGCCAGGGCTCCCACTACTTAGCCATTGCATCTGACAACGGTGCCGTCCAGCTTCTTGCAATTGAAGCTTCTAAGCTGCCCAAGTCTCCTAAGATTCAGCCTCTACAAAGCAGGTATCTATCTTTTGTGTTTTTTAAAACTGCATTTAGTGCACTAGGGTAATTTAATCCTTCCTTGCCAGTGTAGTTTGGATCACTAAGGGCCTATTAGAGTGTACTTTTTTTTAACACGAAGTAAATAAAACTGTGTTTTCAGCTCAAATCTGTCACATGCAGTTAGTTTCATAAAGCTCTGTCTGCATATCTTCTTTCTGCCATAAGGTCACAAGGGCGGCTTTGAACTTGCGGCTCATCCCAGTCTGGAATCTCTTTGAATAACCTAATTATCAGATGCATCTTCTGTCTCAACTACAAAAATCACAACTCTGGCTGGCTGATTTTTAGAATGTGAATGTTCTTCATTAAAGAAAACTCAAAACCTTGTCAGCATTTTGTCACTTGGCATTAAAATATCTGAAGTTGATGGGAATATGGAATGCTCCTTTTAGTCAAATGATTTGGTTATCATTGTAAAACAAAATACTGGCTGGTTTTATTTAAGAATTTCCTTCACTTCACAAATTGTGGTTGCCCATGGATTAACACAGGGTAAGACATTTAAAGATAAAGCAGAACAAGTTTTCAACTGACCAGTATGTGCTACACACCGAGGATTCCAAATACAAAGAAGATTATGTTAGGCTCTCTAAGACACTGTGTACAGTCTAATGGAAAAAGCAGACCAGTTAACAGATGATTTCAGTTGCAGTGTGATAATGTGCCCATGTTACAGGGACAGGGGGAGCCAGCTTGCAGAGCATAGGGAAGAAGGCCTGGAGGAGGGGAGTCTAGATGTAAGTTAGCCAAAGCAGGGTGGTCGAGAAAGGCATGCAGGCAGAGGGGAATAAAGATCCCCCATAGGAATAAAGCAGAATGAGCAGATTTTTATAGTTAAGTTGATTATAAGACATGGTGGTTGGGATAGTTAAGAAAGGAAAGGATGTATGTTGGATCCTCTGGGGTTTTATTGTTTATATTATTTTTATTTATAATTTTGTTTTGTGTTTACAATTAAAAAATGCATTATATTTAACATTCACTGAACAGATTTGGGCAGCTTTTGTCTACGACCTATTATATATTGTTTTTAACTAAAAAATATCTGCCGGTTTTCTTTAAAATTGTTTCAGGATAGGATGACTGTATAACAGTATAACTATTGAGTTCCATGGAACTTAACTAACAGCTGTTGGCAGATCGTGTTGTGTGATGGCTGTGCTGGCATGACACACAAACAGACATGTACATGCCTCCTGTAGGTACCTTGCAGCTGATAGCACTTTCCACTATGAATGTTATTGTCTTTACCCTAAGCAAACATTGACTGTGTAGATGGGGAGATTGTGCCAGAGTGTTTACTAGATTTCACTCTGCCTGATAGCAGTTGCTCCAAAGAAACCTTGCCATGAGTCTTTTATTTTTTTTTTAAAGTTTGCTTCATTCAGTCATATTGGCTGTTGTCATGCCTCTTAATTATTACAATTTATGGCACCTTTTCACATTTTATTTGGCATTTGGACTTTTCATCATCCCTCTAGGGGAAATACAGTCAGTATTAGAATGTTTGTAAATATAGTTGTTTATTGGACACCTGGGTGGCTCAGTCGGTTAAGTGACTGCCTTCAGCTCAGGTCATGATCCCAGGTCAGGGTCCTGGGATTGAGCCCCACATCAGGCTCCCTGCTCAGCGGAGGGCCTGCTTCTCCCTCTCCCTCCACTGCGCCCCCTGCCTGTGCTGTCCTGCTCTTTTCTCTGTCAAATGTATAAATAAAATCTTTTTTTAAATATAGTTGTTTATCTAAGATGCAGAGGTCAGCAAACTATAGCCTACAGTATGGCCCATAAGCTAAGAATGATTTTTGCATTTTTAAAAGATTGTAAAAAAATGAATATGCAGTTGAGATATATGACTTGCAAAGCCTAAAATATTTACTGCCTAGCTCGTTACAGAAAACATTTGCTGACTCCTGATCTGAGAGAGAAAACTAAAATAGTGTGTGCTGCAAAAGCATGATATATACTGATCAGGGAGGCTGGCCAATAGGTTTATGAATTCTTTTTAGTTTAAAAAGGCATCAGCTTGAAAAAAATAGGCATACCCATATAGTGGAATAGTACATAAAAAGAAACAAAAAGGAATCAGTGTTACTTTATTACTTTTAGTATCAGTAATGAAAGGAATAAACTGTTGATTAATGCAACAACCAATGAATCCTAAATTCTTTTTGCTAACGAAAGAAGTTAGACCCAAAAGACTATTTATTATGTGTTTCCAACTATGTGACATTCTGGAAAACATAACATCATAGGGAGGAATTGAGATCAGTGGTAGTGACAGGTTGGGGATAGGGTAGGAGTTGACAACAAAGGGGCTGCACAAGATAATTTTTGGGGTGTGGACTTGTTCTGTGTGGTTATGTGGTAGAAGATCCATGGCTGTACATCTGTCATAACACGCAGGACTGTATACCACAAAGAGTAAATTTTACTCTAAAAAAAAAAGGGCGCCTGGGTGGCTCAGTGGGTTAAAGCCTCTGCCTTCGGCTCAGGTCATGATCTCAGGGTCCTGGGATTGAGGTCCGCATCAGGCTCCCTGCTCAGCAGGGAGCCTGCTTCCTCCTCTCTCTCTGCCTGCCTCTCTACCTACTTGTGATCTCGCTCTCTGTCGAATAAATAAATAAAATCTTTAAAAAAAAAAGTTACAAATATGAAAAGGGGATGGCTAAAATGAACCCTTATGCTGGATAGATATAAATATGGACTCAGTATCAATAGGGACTCATATATGTATATGAACATGTGTGTATATATATATGTGTATATGTTTGTATACATATGCACACCTACACATAAAAAGATACAGAAGTACAGATAATGTGTGTAGGTATGAGGTGTCATATACATATTTTCTAGCTCTGGCCATTGAGAGGGACTAGAGCAGGGATACCCCCATAAGCAGTGAACACTTAGCACACAGACCTTGGTTTTTAAACACCATTCTCCTGGGTATCTGGGTGACTTAGTTGAGCGTCCGACTCTTGATTTTGGCTCAGGTCATGATCCTCAGGGTCATGGGACTGAGCCCTGTGTCAGGCTCTACAGTCAGTAGGCTGCTCGATATTCTCTTTCTCTCCCTCTTTCTCTCTCTAATAAATAAATAAATCTTTAAATACCGTTCTCCCATAAAAGGAACCAGGGCTACTTGGAGAACTGGTTGATTCCAGGGCTGGGCAGTGAAAATACAAGATGAGTCTTGAGTATCTTATGATGCCAGAAAGTTAGGAAGTAGTTCAAAAAAGAACATTGAAAGGGCATTGGAGCCAACCTGAGAGAGTTTTTTGTGGCCAAAATTGGAACAACTTGAGCAAAAAAAAAATAATAATAGTATTGGGTTACAACTCAGAGATTAAAATAAATACGAGTCCATACTGATATAAATAAGGAAATGAATAAATTAATGGGGGAAGAAGTGACCATTCTTCTTTATAGAAAAATTCTAATCAATAAGTGTAGAAGGAATGAGGGAAATAGTCACCATTAGAACACCACCGGTATGATCTATCAAAGGATCCTAATATTTGTAGACAAAACTTTAAGCCGAAACAGGATTTTTACATGGTCTCAAAAATATTTGCCATAAAGATTGAGTAGTTATAAATGAAAAAATAATTTTATAGTGGAGAATCTTGGTAGATGCCACTTTAGCCTAATGATTAAGGTTAACATCACCACTAATATGTTCTAATTAATATCAGGTACTTCCTCATAAATGCACTGAGAAGGATGTTATTTCGTGGTCTTCCAATAAGGCATAAACTGAGTCAGTCTATTTGTGAGAACACATGAGGCAAACCCAAGTGGAGGGACATTCTATAAAATAACTAGTAGTCTTGAAAAATGTCACAATCATGAAAGACAATCAAAGACTAGGGTCAGACAGAGACATGACAACTAAATGCCATGCGGTGTATCGTTTTAGATCCTGGAACAGTAAAAGAACATGAGTGGAAAGCTAATAAAAATCCGATTATATTCTGTATTTTACAAGCATTGTACTAAGATTAATTTCTTAGTTTTGATAAATTTTCTATGATTATGTAGGGTATTAACATGAGGGGAAGCTGGGTGAAGGATATATAAAAATTCTCTACTATTTTTGCAACTCTTTAAGTCTGAAGTTATTTTGAGAAATGCCTCAGGTATCATTGGCTTGATGGGTGAGAGTTGTTATTTCTTGACTATGGTTAGAATATAAATTCATCTTAAATAGAAGTTGGTGCTATGTTTTCAGTGACTAGAAAAATCTTTACCTTTTGCTTTGTGTATTTCTTTAGAATTCTAGACCAGAAGGATGATGGCTGTGTTGTGGATATGCATCACTTCAACTCTGGGGCACAGTCCGTTCTCGCCTATGCCACTGTGAATGGCTCTCTAGTTGGTTGGGACCTCAGGTCTTCAAGCAATGCATGGACACTAAAGCATGATCTAAAGTCAGGCCTCATCACGTCGTTTGCTGTGGACATCCACCAGTGCTGGCTTTGCATTGGTGAGCTGACTTGAAAGTCATTGATTGGGTTCTGAATGCCACTAGTATCTGGAATTGCCTTCTTGTGAAAGCTTTTTCCTTTTTCTTCATTGGTAATTCCCTCCCCTCCCCCGCCCCCCCCCAGCTTTTTTTTTTTGGAGAGAGAGAGCAAAAGCATGGTGGGAGGGCTGGGGGCAAAAGGAGAGAGAGGGAGAATCCTAAGTAGGCTCCACACTTAGCTCTGAGCCTGACACAAGCTCAGTCTCACAATCCTGAGGTCATGCATGACCTGAGCCAAAACCAAGGCACCCTCCTCATCTCCTTTTTTTAATGATTATTATGTTATAATCACTTGCAATTTAATTTTTTTCATTAAAAAATTTTTGGAAGATTTCAGTATCCCAGTGCCTAAAAATTTCCTTTTTCTCTTTGTTCTTAAATGAGCCTCTTTATAATCATTATAGTGATCGGATGGGGTGGCATTCTGTTATCCTGCTAGGGAAGCAGCATGCTTTCGGTTTATGGATGAGAGCATTTGAATTTGGGCAGACTTGGTTTCAAATTCCAATAACCCCAGGCAAGCTGCATAGCTCCTCTGAGTCTTAGGATCCTTATCATCAAATGGGGCTAATCCATTCAAGGGGTGCTTTGAGGATTTAATGAGGTAAAAGCATCTATCATGGGGCCTCATACTGGAGAAGAGCTAAACAGTGGTTTCTTGCCCTACTGTTCCTCCTTGCCTCCCTTTCTCAAAGGCTGAAGGTGTACCATGTGATCTTGCTGGCTGCTTTCCTCTGTTTTAGTTTCACATTTTGCCCCCATTAGGCTTTGAACCTGCCCCTTGAGAATGTATCATATCTCACTTTTTCCCATTTGCCATACTTTCTGAAGAATTGTAATCTGTTGTGCTTGAATTTTGGTTTCTAGATTCCCTAACTTATATTTATGACATTGTTACATATCTGCCCTTTCCCTTATTTCTTTTTATATAGTTTATATGAAATACATTGTGTTTGCCTTTTGTGGGAATAAACTGCATGGGTACAGGAAGATGTGATGCCAGGCCTATGAGTAGATATGAAACTCTGTGAGCAACTTAGTAAGTGGCAGTGATGGCTCTCAGGTACCCTCATCAGCTTTGTGAGCAGCCAAACTACCTCTGGCTGTTTGAGCCATTGTCCTGCAGTGGAGCAGGGTGATGGAGGGACCCTGTTGCCCTTTTGCATTTTCACACTCCCAGTATCTCCATTGGAATTGGAGACCAGTCCAAGAATACGTTCTGTGCCTCTGTCAGGACCAGCTGTTCAGTGTCAGGTTGGCAGTGTTCTTTGGAGATGGGGGGCTTCTCTGTGGGGTTTGCTGTGGGCAGATGTGCAGGTACTCACTCCAGTTTCTGCTATGATTGGATATCGATACCTGTTACCAGAATGTTTTGGAGAAAAGGACAAATGGAAATGACTGAAGTCTGATGATAGCTACAAAGCTGCTGCCACTGTGGGGTTGGTACTGAATGCCAGTAAAACGTCTTTGGTGATTTAAGGCATTCTGAACATTTTGACCTATCAGATGCAGTTTATTTCTTCTCTAGACCTTTTCTTTTTTGTGCATGCCTTTGGTAATTAATACCAATGTAATTAAGGAATTATTCATTTTCAATTTACATTTATTAGACAATTATGTAGTAGCATTATGATGTTCACTTTATACCTTTATTTAACAACTGGAAGTGCTGTGTGACACCAGGGAGATAGCTTCATAAGAACAAAGAATGAGTAAGATATATTTACATGAGGCTAATGGTATTTATTATTTGTATAAATGCAGCTTGATGTACTTTAATCATTATTGGTAATCTTTTTGACTTTTTTTTCCCTTTAAGGTACAAGCAGTGGTACTATGGCTTGTTGGGACATGAGGTTCCAGTTGCCAATTTCCAGTCACTGTCATCCTTCCAGGGCTCGAATCAGACGTCTCTCAATGCACCCTCTGTATCAGTCCTGGGTGATTGCAGGTAAAATGAAGGGCTGGCTTTCAGGTGTTGGGGGATTTTTTTTGAAAGTGCATAATACGATGCTGCCAAAACTCAGATCCTTAGAGTTTTTTTATATTATGTGTGAACCAAATGCTTTGATTTTGTTCTGATGATGGAAGTTCCTACCACTGCTATCTCACTGTCATTTCAAATTTATTATCTTTAAAAATGATCTCATTATTTGCTACCATTACCTTCCATTTGTTTTCTTTCTTCCGTATTTTTGTTGAAGCTGCCACCATCTACTTAGAAATCTGAGTTAGAGACCTTGACTCATCCTTGTCAGATGCCATTTCTTATAGTGTGTTTCTGTTGTGTTTTATGCAAGGTTCCCTTTCCATTCTTCCCCTCATTGGGCATTTGGATTTTCTTGTATGGATTCTTGGCAGGTCTTTGAAACTTACTTTCCTTATCTGTAAAATGTAGTTAAAAATACTTTCTTAGCAGAGTTTTAAGAATTTGAGATAAAAAACTGTGCAAAGCACACAGTCTGGCATACATGTAGTGCTTGATAAATAGTAGCTCTTGCTATTCTTACATCTTTTCATTGGTCGTCTTGCATCTAGACTCTTTGGTCCCTTCTCATACACATAGACCAGCTCTTATGCTGCTGGTGTCAAAGTCTCTGTTGCCAAATTTGATGGCCATTACTCTGCTCACCTCTTACTTGACTCATCATTTGGTCAGTTGACAGTTTCCTCTTTCTGAACTATTTTCCTTACTTGACTTCAAGGACATACTTTCTTGGTTCTCCTGTTCATTGATTTGCTGCTGATTCTCCATCTTCTTTTAAAATGTGGCCGCTCAACTGCCTCAGGGCTCAGTTTTTGGTCCTAAACCCTTCTCCTACACTGGCTTTGCTATATGATATTGTCTAGTTCCATGCTCTAAATACCATAATTATTCACAGTTTTATAGCTACTTAAAATCTCCCCTAAGATATCTAATAGGCACCTTAAATTTGACATGTCCAAACTGAATACTTGGTTTCCTTACCCTGAGATAAAACTTCTTCCCACAGTATTGTCCCAGTAAATAAAAGCTCTTTCATACGAGGTGCTCAGGAAGAAGCCTGGTGTTGTCCTTGATTCTTCTTTCTCATCTTCCTTCTAGTCCTTTAGCCAGTCTTGTATGGTCCTAAAATATATTCAGAATCTGACCACTTTTTACTATTTCCATCACTGTCTCCCTTATCCAAACCACCACAATCTCTTGTCCCTATTAATACAATATGCTTGTAACTCCCTGCTTTAATCCTTACTTCTTAAGACTGTTCTTTCTTCTGCTCAGTACTTTCCCATTCCAGGTTACAGCCAGACTCCTTACTCTGGCCCAGAGGCTTAATGGGGATCTGCCCCTGCTACCTCTCTGACCTTTTTTTAATCAGTCAGGGTTCTAGTAGGAAACCGATGGCATACCCAAGGTAGGGTAATTTGAGGATTTATTTTCAAAGGAACTATTGATGGAAGTGTGGGTGTAGAGGTATCATAAAAGCACAATGAAATGGGGCTGGTATCAGAAGATGGGAGGGAGATTGAATGGTTATTGGAGTTTGCAGAGAAGTTGAGTAGAGAGGGCCACCTTGAGAGCAGTGATTTTGATATGAGGGACACAGCCAGCCTGAGATGAGCCATTCGTCTATCCCTTTGGTCTCCTACTGTGGCTTCCATACGTCTGTATTAGTTCACTATGACCATTTTATTCTTAGGTGTAATTAATTACCACAAAGTTGGTAGCTTAAAACAACACACATCTATTCTCTAACAGTTCTGGAGACCAGAAGTTTGAAATGAGTTTTGCTGAGCCAAATTCAAGGTGGCAGTAGGGCCACATTACCCCTGCAGGGTCTAGGGAAGAATCCATTCCCTTGCCTTTTCCTGTTTCTGGAGCTGCTTGCCTTGGCTTGTGGCCCCTTCTTCCATCTTCAGAGTCACCACTGTAGCATCTCGCTCCATTGTCCTTTTGTTTTCTGCCGTCAAGTCAGCCTCCCTCTTCTAAGGACACTGTGATTGCATTTAGGGCTCACCTGGACAACCCAGGAAAATCCCATCTCGAGGCCCTTAATTTAATCATACCTGCAAAGTCACTATACAACATAAGTTACCATGTATAGTCTCTGGAGATTAGGACCTATATGTATCTGGGGGGCTTTTAGTTTACCACCGGCCACACCCACGTAGTAGCCAGAGGGCACAGCATCTGTTGATGTGGCCCCCATGGATTAGCCTTGGAGTGGTGAGTGGAATGTGGCCAGCCCTCCTTTGCCTTTTCCTGCCCCTCCTCCGTGCTCAGGCCATGGCAGCTACAGGGGCTTTCTGGCTTTCTCCTTGAACTAAGCACATTCCTGATTTAGGGCCTTTGCATTTTTTTGATTTATTGTCCCCATTAGAATGTAAGTTCCATGAAACAGGGATTTTTTTTTTCTTTTTTGCATTTTTTGTCTCCTTTTCCTCAGCATTTAGGGCAGGGATAAGCTCATAGTAAACATTGTTGGTTCAGTAAATATTAAGGAATGAAGTATTGTCACCACCCCCCCACTCGAAAATAACTAAGGGATAATGTCTTTCTCAGGCCTACAGTTTCCTTTTTCGATACTCTTTCCTGCCTTCATCTCCCACCCCTCCCTATCACAGATGTGCTTCAGTCACACCAATTACTCATTTTTTTTTTTTAAGATTTTATTTATTTGACACAGAGAGAGAGATTACAAGTAGGCAGAGAGGCAGGCAGAGAGACAGGGAGAGGAGGAAGCAGGCTCCCTGCCGAGCAGAGAGCCCGATGCGGGCCTCGATCCCAGGACGCTGAGATCATGACCTGAGCTGAAAGCAGAGGCTTTAACCCACTGAGCCACCCAGGCGCCCACACCAATTACTCATTTTCTTAAAGAACAGAAAACATTGTTTCTGCCTGAAATGACTTGCCTGTATGTCACCTGTATCTGCCCAGCTCTACTTGTTCTTTCATCCCAGAGCAAACTTCTCCATGAGGTGACCTCAGTTCTTGCCAGTGGGGTGGGATCTTTTCCTTGAGTTCAGGTGGAGTTCTGCAGTTTTCTTTACTCTCATTGTCTTAATCCTTTTTTTTTTTTTAAAGATTTTATTTATTTATTTGACAGAGAGAGAGGAGGAAGCAGGCTCCCCGCCGAGCAGGGAGCCTGATGTGGGGCTCGATCCCAGGACCCTGAGATCATGACCTGAGCCGAAGGCAGAGGCTTTAACCCACTGAGCCACCCAGGCGCCCCTGTCTTAATCCTTTATGTATTTTTTTTTNGAGATCATGACCTGAGCCGAAGGCAGAGGTTTTAACCCACTGAGCCACCCAGGCGCCCCTGTCTTAATCCTTTATGTATTTTTTTTTCCTCTACTTCTAGACTGTAGGTTTCTTGAGGGTAGAATCCATTTAGTTAGGATTCACCTTTCTACCCCATAGTTCTCGTCACTGTGTTGTATACCAGTAAATATTTACTGGCAGTTTATTAAAAAATATCTTTTTTTGCCCTCCAGTCTGGTGACGGGGTCACAGTATTATTTAAAAGTAGAGTGAGCATCCACCAAGATGTGAAAGCTCTGAGAGTGGAGCTCTGGTCTGAGTAATGGTTCTGGCCTGTGTTTCCCTTAGCTGTGCAGGGCAACAATGAAGTATCCATGTGGGACATGGAGACCGGCGACAGAAGATTTACCCTCTGGGCTAGCAGTACACCACCACTCTCTGAGTTACAGGTTTGCCTCCAGTTTTTATTCTAAAGGCCTGTCGAGTTTCCCACATCCCAAACACTTTCAGGCATTTTACCAAACCTAGTATCTGTTGGGCTTTTGGGTTGTGTTTTAAATTAGTCTTAGTGGGCTCTCCCATTCCTCATGCTTACTAACGTCTGTGGGGGTTTGGTTGCTAGCTCCATAAGGTTTGTGAGGTCTCTGTGGAGCCCCAGTAAAAATCTGGCATACTCGGAAATGTGAACCTCTTACCTACACTTTTTTTCAGGTTGCTGCCCCGGGTACTTCATTGGGGCAAAAGGTAGGAAAGAGGATTTTTTTTTCTCCTTTAGTTGGAGTCCTCCCAAATAGAAAATGTTAAGAGGCTGAAGAGGTTTTGCCTCTTTATTCAGAATGATACAAAGCAAATGCATTTTTAAGGTCTCAAAGAAAGACATATAGAAGATATACATAAATGGTCTCTCATTTCTTCAGTTAATCAGATGCCTGGAAAGCTACTGCCAGTTGACTTGTTTCTAGAAACGACAATGCTTAGGGAATACACTGGTATCTTTAATTTGATTCCTATTTTTTTCTTTTTAAAGCCCTCTCCTCACAGTGTCCATGGTATCTACTGTAGTCCTGCAGATGGAAATCCCATCCTTCTAACAGCTGGCTCAGACATGAAAATAAGGTACAACAGCTGATAAAGGATACTTACTCTGTAACACTTGAGAGACAGGATAATATGTGGATGGATATTCTGGTTAATACTAGGGTGTTGTTAATGTAATGTTTAAAATCCTCCACATTTTGTAGGAATAGCTGTTAATACTTCAGTTATCCCTAATTTTATGCTATTCTAGGAAAAATCTCTTTTCCCAATGAAAAAGAAAAGTTATGTATTGATGAATGTAAGTTAATGATCGTTAGTTCCTCCCCTTCTCCAGAGATGATCAACATTCATTTTGTCTCCCTAGGTTTTGGGACCTGGCTTACCCAGAGAGGTCCTATGTTGTTGCGGGAAGTACTAGTTCTTCGTCTGTGTCCTACTATAGGAAAATAATTGAAGGCACTGAAGTTGTCCAGGTACAAGTTCTCTTGTTTTCTTTCTGTAGGCACAAAAATGACTTTGGCCAAGAGTGGTAGTATTTAAGAGATATGTTTATTTTCTCTTGGCTTTTCTGTATTTTTTTGAAATTCACTTTTATTAAGGTATAATAAACATATTAAAGGTACACACTAAAGTACATAGTTCGAAGTAAGCACTTTATACACTTGCTCAGTCCTCACAACAATTTATAAGAAAGTACAGCACCATGAAGTAACTTGTCTAAGATCATCCAGGTATTAGGCAGAAAAGCTGGAGTTCAGATCTGGCTGTTGTTGGAACTCCAGAACTTGTGTTCTTGAGTTGAGTTGGGCAAAAACTTTAAGCGACATAATGAATCTGCAAGTGCCTCGGTCCTAGAAGGTGCTCAGTAAATGAATGAAAGCTTTCTTTAGGACGGATAAGTATTTATGTCCATATTCTGCTCATTTATACCCCTTTGTTGTAGGCTTTCTCTCTTCTGATGGTGACAAAAGTTAAGATGGAGAATTTAAACAGGCCAGTATTTGTAAGTGGCCTACTTGTGGAAAACAGTAGCATTTTGGACTCTTTTACTCATTGTATTTGTGAAAGGATGGCTACCTCATAGAAAGTTTTAGCGACAACAACCTGTCCCAGAAGCAACAATATTGATAAGAGGTACAATGTGGTACAGGCTTTTAACTTCTGGCTTTCTCCCTGACTTTTAACCATGAAACAGGAGATCCAGAATAAGCAGAAGGTGGGACCGAGTGATGAGACCCCTCGGAGGGGCCCAGAATCTCTGCCTGTGGGACACCATGACATCATCACAGATGTGGCTACCTTCCAGACGACACAGGGCTTCATTGTAACTGCATCTAGAGATGGGATTGTTAAGGTGTGGAAATGAAAACCTAGTGGATTGTATAATTTGTAATAAAGTTATATGTATACTGCAACTTGAGAGGAAAGGTATTTTTAGAGGACAGAAGTGAGATTCAGTTCCTTTTCAAAATTATGTATATTACCATTTCATGATTAAACAGATCCCATCCAAGGTGGTTAAGGAAGTTGCACTCAAGTAATATGCTCATGCATATCTCTGTAGGAATCAGCCAGATAATAGTATCTGGGACTTTTTATTGTATAGGTCACAGAGGAGAGGAATTTAAAATGCTAAGACTTATATGATCTAAGTTTACTTTGTATTGAAAAAGATGGTTGTAAGCTATTACAATGTAGACACATTTTTGCTATTAAAAGTGCTATTCAAACCAGCTAATACACTGTATTCAAGCATCTTGGGTTTTTTTTTTTTTTTTTTGGTGTTTTAAACAGTAAACTTGAGCAGAAGAGTCAACTCTGCAGCAGTATTTGTTCTGAAGAAATGGACTCTGTGTCACAATTTGACAGAAGTAGGCCATATGCCCACATTTCTGGACTTTCAGTATTTTGTTCTTTCTGCTTTATCATATCTATCTTTCTTCCTGTTTCACCTTATTATTTAACACTAGAACTGATCTGTGTATCGACCCTTGAAAAATGTCTCTCCTTGGCCATCATTATTATTTTTTATAGGCTCTAGTATAAATTCTAAACTTGGCCCATCCACTTGCTTTTTATCCAGTGTCAGTTATTTATTAAATGCATGAAAAAGAAAGGACTAAGCTGTTAAAAACATGCCAAACATCTATACTTCTTTTAAAGGCAAATTGGCCTTCCCCACAAAAATAAACCCTTCAAGCTTATCAGTTATTTGTACATGAACCCGATTGTTTCTTCACATTTGTCATCCATTTGCTGAAGGGTTTATGGTGTTTAAAATGCTTCATTTTTAAATTAGTTACATGAGTCTGTAAACCCAAAAGTTTAGTAGGTAATCTGACTCAGGGGATAATAGTACTTAAGTACTCAAATTTAATTTTCTATAATTATATGATTCCATTATGGTACATGACAGTTTGCGGTGCATAGGTCTGCCGTCACAATTCAGTGCACTTAGTCTTGTGTTTACCTGTCTAAGCTCATCAGAAAACCCTGTCATTCACAACGGCCTGAGTTAGGAGTCTGAACCTTGACAAGGCTAGATAGCTAGTGGAACAGTAGGATTTGCAAATTTGACATTGTCATGTTACATCGCCTGTGTCTTCCCTTTGTGTCTGTTAAGACCATATATCCAGAGTTTCTAGCTACTACGTCAGATTTCATGTCTGCAGAGGTTGGAGGTCACTTATTTGAGACAAACCTTGGGCCTGAGAAGGGCTTTAAGCCTGGAGCCATTAGTGAAGCCACATGACTAACAAACATGCAGAGAGGAAAATGGAGTGGGCCAGTGGAGATGTAATCCCTTTCTCCCCTTATCTTCCTGCCATCCATTCCTCTTTCCACTTAAACTCCCCCTTTTAGAAAAGGGGGTCACTTGGTTGAACTGTTACTGAGTATTGCAATCTAAGGCTCTGTTGAGTTGCATCTTTTTTGACTTTTAAAAACATGCTTGACTCATAGCTTAGTGCAGAGATAATGGGAGGCATGTCCTTTACAGTCAGTTTACATGTTTAAACCAGGAAGCACCACTGCCTATTTGTGCGATTCTTGGTTTAAATAGGCATTTATTTAATTTATATTCAAATTTTTTGCTGCTTTTTCCTTTTAGAGAAAGAGGTAAATCATGGGAAATGCTAGTATTAGGGATTTTAAAAAAGGAAATTATTATTTACAGTATGTTTCATACCCTTCATGTGTTAAGGATTAAAAAGATGAAGCAAAATGCTAAAATCTCAATTATCAAGGGCAGAAATTTTTGGTGTACTTTATCAATGCAGAGAAAATAGACAAATACATTTTTAAAGTATTTCTAGCAGTAAACAGGAGGAATTTTTGCTTAATTCAAAGTTAACCAGAAAAATCCCTTTTATTAAAATACTTAAATATTGCTCATTTTCCTCTACATGAAACATAAATTTTTCCTGAACGCCTAAGCACCACTTATGATATGAAGAAACCTGATGTACTCTATTCATCTCTGTTTCCTGAGTATGAATATGACATTTTAACTCCTTGCCCCTCTGAAGACATTGGGAGCTAACTATGGAGTTGCCTGAGTAAGGATGGCAGAAGTGGTTTAAAACACAGTAGAGGTGGTCTTTCTTTCCTAGCTTTTATGAAGAGAGATATAGAAAAGAAAATCACCTACTGGTCTTAGGTGCCAGTGGCCATCTGCTCCATGCATCCAAGCAGGGTCTCCCTCCCTGAAGAGTGATGTTCTACCAAGCAGGCCATTGCTACCAACTCTGGAGCCAGCTCTGAGAATTTGAGGTAAGGTCCAAACATTGTGTCTGAATTAAATAATGTGAATTTGGTCTTTAGTTGTTGAAAATAGTAACCCATCATAAGATTAAGAAATACCGATCTGGATAGGGGTGAGGAGGGAACAAGCTGTCAGAATGCTATTGGAGGCTAGAAGACCTTTCATACTTTAACTTACTTTGATCTCTGTGCATCTCTGTACATCTCTGCAACCCCAAAGGGATTTGTTGATTAAAGTATTAACAATTTTTTCTTTTCAAAACAATATGCATTTAAGACTCTTCTTAGATCTCAGTCAGTCCTGTTTGGTACTATTTACTATTGACTGAATAGCTATCTGATGGGTAAAAGTAACTCAGTTTCACCTGTGACCAGCTGTCTTTACTTTCCTTATCTAAAGAATGTATGGATTAGTGAAAAATAATATGTATTACAATAATGGTAAAGAATAAAAATCCATCAAAATGGCCAGGCAGGAGGCTCTATATAATGAGGGAACTTCTATCTCAAAAGCAATTATTTATGTTTTGGGAGAATTAGTAAATTTCTCAGTGAGTTAAGGAGGAGTTGGAGCAGAGAAAATTATTCTCTGCTTCTTACCTGTCCAAGGAAGCAGCTGCAGAAAGTGGGAGGAAACCTTCCAGCACAAGCCTATCAGAAAGTTGGCCACTCCACTCAGAGACAGTGATGTGTTTAAATGGTATCATGGAAAGCCAGATTATCAAAATTATGACATATAAGCATCAGTTTGTAAATGGAAATGTTGAGGTCTTTCAAAACATTAACCTTCGGTTACACATGAGCATTAAACCGTACTAAGTGGAGAATGAAAGCTTGGTTTGCAGAAGGGGACTGGACAGATACCTGCAATCAAAAGAATTAGCATCGGCTCATGTATATACTATTTAAAATTTACCTTCTGATTATATTTCCGTTGGACTTTTCAGAACACTTCTTTCATTCTTCCATCTTTTAATGATAACAGTGCTTGAACGTATCAGAGTGCTGGAATTAATGAGACGTACTCAAAGAAATGGACAAGATCGAATCTTAATACCAGTGAGTGCAAGGGGTCAAATTACCTGATAAGCTACAACCTGTGTTTTGTCCAGCCCTCCAGACTGGACTTCTGGATATGGGTGGATATCCAAATAAAAGTTTCCAATAGTTATGGCAGTGAATTTAGTTACTTAAATCCAGAGTCTTACCATGCTTCAAGCACTTCCTTTATCATGTTGTTTTGGAACAGCATTTATCACCTTTTTTCCATTTTTAAAGGTATGGAATGTGTTTCTGGTAAGATTTCGAGTAGCATCATCTCTGCTGCCTCTTGCTACTCTTGAAAGGTATTTTTTATCTTGAAAGAACTTTGCCTTCTGTACTGCATCTTCTTTGAGGGCAGTTTTATGTGGTCCAGGAACAAAGCTGTGCAACAAAAGAAGAGAAACATCACAGAAGATAAATGCCATTTCAGTTTTAATAGACTATATTAATTCTGTCCTCCTAAATGTCCCCATTCCTTGTTGCATCCTTCCTAGATTTATACTGCGCAGAAATATCAGAAGGTGAGACTGCAACATAAGACATCTTGTCAAAATATGCAAAATCATTTCAACAGCAAAGTTCCCTCTTCATGGAACATGTTCCACCCAGAACTTCCTATGCCTGGCTTCTTCTGATTATTCAGGTCAGAGGTCAAATAGTATACCTCATTAGAGACTGCTACATCTATAGTTTTCCCAGTCTGTAGTCTCCTGGTTGCTCAGCACAATATGCTCATTTTTCTCATACCATATCACTGTCTGAATTTTTATTTACTTAAAAACTTCTTTGTGATCTGTTCTCTATTCCACCCTCCCAGACAGAAAATTTCACAAGAATATGTCTGGTAATCATAGTAATCCCAGGAATCTTAGAAGAGCATATAGTAGATACTCAATAAACATTTATGAATTATTGAACACTATATCAAAAACTAATGTACTATATATGTTGGCTAACTGAACAGAATAAAAAAACAATTAATGAAAATGTGAATGAATGCCACTCCCTTCTCCCTCCCACCCCTCCACTCTTCCTTCTGTCTGTCCATCTATCCATCCATCCAAATGTTGACTGTCTGTGGAAGGCACTATGTTATGTGTAGTGGGAGACACAGAAATAACACCCAGTCTGGCAGGCACATAAAGAGTTTGTCAACAGTGGGCACCTCGGTGGCTCAGTGGGTTAAAGCCTCTGCCTTCGGCTCAGGTCATGATCTCAGGGTCCTGGGATCGAGCCCCACATCGGGCTCCCTGCTCTGCGGGGAGCCTGCTTCCTCCTCTCTCTCTGCCTGCCTTTCAGCCTACTTGTGATCTCTGTCAAATAAATAAATAAAATCTTAAAAAAAAAAAAAGTGTGTCAACAGTAAAGGACAGCTGGGGTCAGACCTTGGAAGGCCAGAATGCCAGATTGACACGTCAAGGAATCATACCTAGCCAATAAAACTGTGCTGTTGGAAATGCCCTATAATCTTCACTGGCCAGTATGGCAGCCACTAACCACATATACCTATTGAGCACTTGAAATATGGAGGAATTGAATTTATAATTTCATTTAATTGAAAGCTAATGGTTACCGTATTAGTGCAGGAAGGGAGACGTTTCAGACAACCTTATTTTACAGGGAGGTGGTAGAGCTTTAGGTCCATAAACATTCTTCTATTCCAGCTGCACTTACTGGCTGAGCAGCTCAGAGCAAATCACTTAACTAGAGTGATCCTTGTGTCTTCGGGTGTAAATAAAAACAACCTATGTTGTGAGCAACATTCAAAATCCCCTAGACTAATTACCACGGTGCTCTCTTGGTTACAGATGAGAAAACCGACTGCATGTAGAGGTGAATATCAGGGACAGAACTGAGACTATAACCTAACCCTCTGATACTAAGAGCTTGGTGTTACTTACACTGAACTTGTTTTTTATTCGGGACACTATGGAACACTATCAAGATACATATTTATTAAAAGATTTTATTTGGGCACTGGGTGGCTTGGTTGGTTAAGCATCTGCCTTCAGCTCAGGTCATGATCCCAGGGTCCTGGGATCAAGCCTCATATTGGTTTTCCTGCTCTTTGGGGAGTCTGCTTCTCCTTCTGTCCCTTTCCCCCCACTTTTGTTCTCTCTCAAATCTTAAAAATTTTTTTATTTATTTGAGAGTGTGAGAGTATGAGCGGGGGTGGGGTGGGGGAAGGGCAGAGGGAGAAGCAGACTCCCTGCTGAGCAGGCTCAAGGTAGCTGCTTAACCGACTGGGCCACCCATCGCCCCAACTATCAAGATATTTAGAATAAGAAACTGAAATGAAAAGTCATGCTGTCAAACATCTGGATATGGGTACAGAACCACAGGAAAGCAGATGGCCTGGGGCAGGTTGGATAGTTAAGAAGGTATGAAGAGCTTGGCACATAAGCTCTTTGTAAATATTTTTAGAATGAATGTGAGAGCCTGGTGGCAAAAGAAGAGGTTTATCAATACTGATAAACCTCAAACATTTGCTGAATTGTGGTCTAAGGAAGAGTCAAGAGAACTCTAAAACATTGACATCAGAAAAACAGTGCCAGTATTCACTACGATCCGTTTCTTTGTATTTGGATTTTTCTACTTTCACAAGCTTTAAATCTGATCTCTCATGAAAACAAAAATATTTAGAAAATGAGTAGGTGACAGGTAAAGAATTTAAAGTTAGTTCACTTCTCTCACATACACATAACATGCATGCACAGGTACACACACACACACCCACACTCCACATATTCCTCTTGCTTCTATAATGAGTGCTGGAAGCAAAAGACATCAAATCAACAAAGAGCCATGCCATTATATACTATATGTCTGGGCTTCTGAAACTCTAATCCCAAAGTATATCTCCATTCACTTCCATCAGTGCTATTTGGAATATACCAAGTTGATCAACAAACCTTTCCCAGTTACCAAGAAGGCTAAATTTTAGTGCAAATACAATTCGCACCCTTCTCCCATTTTTGCTCTTCTATTTTCTTATTTCCAGAACTAAATATTAGCAGCTCAAATTCTCCAAAGTCATAATTGTTTATGTGCACAGAACACGGCCCCACCAATCACGGAGAATATATTCTTTTGAATCTGGATCACACTGATTTCATGTCTTGGGTTCTCTTCCCCCAATTTCCCTCTTTCTGTTGGATCCTTTTCTATGATAAGTTCTTATCTTTGTTTTATTCCTCCCTCTCTTTGTTAAGAAAATCTGTTGAACTGGTAAATATGACATTGCTATATCTTTTTCCCTCACTCAAATACTTTCTCAAAAGGTTTGAACATGATAAATATTGTATCTCTGAACTTTTTTTTTCACTGTATACACAGGAGCTTGTATTTGATAAGCATGTGGTAAGAATCCTTTGGTTACCCTGTTTGGGAACCATATAGTTTCTGTTTTTCCTTTTATTCCATATTATTGAGATACTTCTTTACTGATTGGCAACTCCAACAATAGGTAGTCAAGATAAAGAAATAGGAATGAAATACAGCCAATCATTTTGCATCTTGTACCCAACTCTAATAAAGCTTGTGGAAATATTGGCAGCTAGACAAAATGAGGTGGGCGGGACTCTTTGTAGATTTCAGTTCTCCGTGATGACAGATTCCTCCATCTATGCAGATAATCAGGAGTCAACTCTGCTGCATTTACTAGTTGGATACACTGGAGTAGAAAATGCAGACAAGATTGCCTCTATTTCGGGAATCCTTTTTAATATGCATCTCGTGGGTCTAGAAAACATACTTTGGAAGGAAGAATTACAACAGATGTATTATTCACATGGCATCCGTGACTGTGTCCATTTTTTACAATTTGATTGTTCTGGCTCTGGTCTGTCAATGCTTTCAAGTCTGGCACAACAGCTTCCCTGACTGGATGAAGCAATAAGCAGGTGGCTTTCTGTCTTTTATTGTCTCTGAGAGGATCTAAGCACTTACAAAGAGGCTGCTCTACAATCTCACCCTTACTGGCCATCTGTCTCCTTGGTTGCTATGTTCAGTTCCTTTCTTTTCCATCTGATAAGAACCAGCTTCTACCTGTATTTCTCAGACTCTCACAGTGGAATGATCTAATTCTTATGCAAGTCATTCTGAGACTTGGCAAGTCATCTTTATGGCCGGGCATCTTGCCTAGCAGGCATTCTCAGCTCCCTCAATTATGTGCTCAATTCTGCCTCACTACTTTTGAAAGGCTCGGGCAGGGAGTTTCAGAAGAAGCTGTGTGGCTTGTTACCTTTATTATGGTCTTTGGTCACTTAGAGAAGGCCTGTGGTGTCCTAGGTTAAGGCACCATCAGGAAGTTCACCAGCAGTGGTATGGATTTCATGTCTCAATTCCAGATGTCCCAGCCATTTCCTGTCATTTCCCTGTTTTGGATACATAGGAGAAGCTGAGCCTCAAGTATAGCTGGGCAATGTGAAGAAGGGGGAGAAACATCCTGTCGAAAAGTACTGTGAATCCCCTCCACTCATATTGATCTTTAACCAAAATGCATGGTAGGAATAGTTTCCAAAAATGCCTTTTAATTTGTATAGGCTGGCTTCAGTGTCTGCCTTTGGCAATTATGGCCAGCTACATATTATGTGGAGCCCAGTGCGAATGCAAATAGGAAGTTCCTTTTCATGCTGCCAGACACCTGCAGCAGGGGGAGCCCTGCTCTTTGTGGACCGACTGCACAGGCCTGCTTTAGGCCTGAGTTCAGGAAGCATTTGCTGCTGGACAGTTCCCTGCTTCCCAGCAAGGTAAGCAGATTTGAGGCAGAGGCTTCTCAGAACTTCTGGAGCTGGGGCATCTGGATTGAGAGTGCCTCTTTGGCCCCGATCACCACACAGAAATGCAGACACCGCACACTGAAAGTAGGCATACACTATCAAGACATTTGCCTAAGTGCGATTCCCAGGAGCTGGTACACATTTGTTTTCACTCAGATGTGGGGCACATATAGTATGATTTTCCACCGAGACACTCTCCTAACTACAATCATTTCTAATTCTAAAAGAAAAAAAGTAATGGTCATACATGCAAAAAGATATGCATATTATTAAGTTTTAGAAGAACTTTTGCCTTTATTGATACTCAAAAATATCTTAATTAAAAAATATTAAGTTCTATTCTGATTCTTTGGGTATATATAAATATATTTTCTTCTTCTATAACATTTCAAGAGCATTGATTAGCTCATTAAAAACTCATTTTGGAGTTTTTAAATTTTCCCTAACACAAGAATTAAGACTATAAACTTTAAGTTATGACCTCTGACATATCCCACAAATGTTGACATACAACTTGATTATTATACAGTTCTAATTATTTTAAAGTTTTCATTATATTTCTTTACCTTATTTAGAAACATGATTTTAATTTAAAAATGTATGGACTTTAAAAGTATTTTTATTAATTTCTAACTTAATTGAATTCCAATCATTTTGGATTGTATCACACTAGTTCTTAGAGCTGTGTTTGATAAGTTAAAAACTGCACAATGAACACCTGGTAAACTCTCCACCTTGACTCNTAACTAGTTGTTAATGTTACATATATTCTTCGGAAGAATGTCTTGTTTTTCTATGCATGGTTCTAAGCGAACCTATTAAGTTTGTTACTTATGATGGAATCTTTAATGTCTTTACTTGTTTTTGTTTGCTTGACCAATCAGTGTTCAAACTGGTGTACTGAAATCTCCAACTCTAATGATAGTTCAATGGCAATTTCTCCTTGTAGTTTTTTAATTTCCACTTTGCATATTTTAAGATTTTGTTACCCTCTTAGAAATTTAGAATTGTTATATCTTTTTCATGAATTGAACACTTTGTAATCATGTAGTGGCTTTTTATCCCTATGATATAGTTTGGTTAAACAGAATATTTTACTTGCTATTAATATGTTATATTCTAGTTTTGTTTTTCTGGTTACTGGTAGATTTGTATATATCATCTTTTGCATATAGCAGTATATATTAAGTTCCCAGATTTTTAAAAAATTCCCTGATATTTTCTTTATAATTTTACTTCCAACTTTTTTCCTTGTCCTTATTTTGTGTATCTCATAATTGAAAGCAAGTTATAGCTGGATTTTGTTTAAGTCCATCCATCTCTGTAACTGGCATGTTTAGTTTATGTTTATTATGACTCCTGATATATTTCAATGGGTTTGATTATGCTGTTTTAACTTCATGCCTTCTATTTGTCCTCCCCCACCCTTTCTTGACCTTTTATTTAAAAAAACAATATTTATGTTGCTGATTTTATTCCATTTTTCTGCACTACTTTTTGGTAGTTAGCTACTTTCCATATTTCTTTTTCACAGGTGCCATCACAATTTCTAATGCATTTTTAAGAGAGTCTAAGGTGTTCAGTAGCCTAACAGCCAGCCGAAACATTTCAAGTTCCTAGAACCCTTAACTCCATTTATCTCTCCATGACATGTATTATTATTATTGTCCCATTTTTCAGTACCACCTTTTTTACCTTTCAGGCTCAACTTCATTTTTTTAAATAAAAGATTATTTTATTGTCCAATATATTTTCTCAAGTTTAAATAATATTTATTAATATGTATCATCTTAGTACAACTGTTTTTTTCTGTTAAACCACTAGGTGCCAACGAATATTTTCACAGGTTTGTTAACAAGTATGGCTTTTTTGTAACCCTACAAATTAGATATTAGTATTACTTAAAAATCTAGCATTTAGATTTTCCTAAATATTGTCAAATTTTGATCATTAGTGTTGCATCTCACCTCTTCCTTCCATAGTCATTTTTATTTTCCTTGAAGTATGTACTTTAGACATTCCTTTAGCAAAGGTCTTTGTGGTGAACTGTTGTTTTTTGTTTATCCTAATTATCTTTGTTATACCATTATTTTTTAAAGTCAGTTTATGATAAAATGTTCTTCCATTACTTTAAAAGTTCTTAACAGTTTTGTGGCTTCCACTATTGCTACTGATAATCCAGCTGCCAGCCTAATTATAGTTCCTTGGTAGAAAATCTCTTTATTTCAGGCTGCTTTTTCCTTTGGCTTGGTGTCTACATTCCCCTATGCCGTGTCTAACTTGCTTTCTTTTTATTTATCCTGCCTTTTCTACCTTGTCTTTTCTTCATCTCTTAATTCATATCTTTCATAAATTCTCAAAAATGATCATCTCTTGATGTATTTGAATATTATCTCATTTATTATTTCTATTTTGTCTGATTTCAAGAATTCCAATTTGATACAGATCTTTCCATTCTGTTCTGTCTCTATACTTCTTACATGTATCTTCTCTGCATTCTGAGTGATTTCTTCAGCTTTATTTTCCAGTTCATTATGTTTCTCTTTAGATGTGTCTATTATTCTGTTTAATTCATCCACAAGTTTTATTTTTTAATTCATAGAATATTGGTAAGAACAAAACCATGAATACCTGTATACTTTTCACCTATTTGGTTCTCCATATGTTACCATTCTGTTACTGTGTGTGTATACACACATATATGCATACACACATCCATATATGTATATACACTCATATATGCGTGTACACACACACACACATACACACAAAACCCCATCCTATTTCCTTTTAGGAAAACCACCTGAAAATAGGTTGCAGACATTATACATGTTACTTTTAAATACTTCAATATACCTAATTTATCTTAAGAACAAAATCATTCATATGAATATGATATTATTACTATACATAAGGAAAGCCACATCAATCAATAATATCATTTGACATCTTATTCATACTTAAATTTCCTCAGTTGTCTGCCAGACGTCATTTATTATAAGCTTTTTTTCTGATCTGGGATCCAGGTGAAGTTCACACCGTTACTTTTGATGGTTATGTCTCCTTAGTCTCTCACATTTTAGAATAGTGCCCCACAGGGCGCCTGGGTGGCTCAGTGGGTTAAAGCTGCTGCCTTCGGCTCAGGTCATGATCTCAGGGTCCTGGGATCGAGGCCCACATCGGGCTCTCTGCTCAGCGGGGAGCCTGCTTCCTCCTCTCTCTGCCTGCCTCTCTGTCTACTTGTAATCTCTCTCTCTGTGTCAAATGAATAAATAAAATCTTTTAAAAAAAAAAAAAAAAGAATAGTGCCCCACAACCTCTTGCTGCTCATGACATTGAAACTTTTGACTAGGTCAGCTGTTTTGAAGAAAACTCCACATTCTGAAAGTGTCTAATGGTTTCCTCATTATGAGATGTGGGTCAAACATTCTCTGCAAGAATCTCACATAGGTGATGTATCTCCCCCTGCATCACCGCAGGAAGCACATAACGTCAAATCTTGGTTATAGTGGAAACTGCCAGATCTTACCATGTACATGCAGATTTCCTTTCTTTGTAATTAATAAGTTAGTAATATGTGAATGATGTGGGAGTAATTTCAAATACTGGGAGTATTTCAACAGGAAATAGCCTGTTCCCAAACAACTTGTCACCCAGTAGCTTTAGCATTCCTTGATTCTTGCCTGACTCTCTTATTACAGTGCAGATTAAAAATTGGTTGTAAAAAGATTTGTTTATACATGAGAGCATACATGAACAGGAGGAGCAGAGGGAGAGAGATTCCCAAGCAGACTCTGTGCTGAGCACAGAACCCAAGGCAGGGCTCGATTTCATGACTCTAAGATCATGACCTGAGCCAAAAGCAAGAGTTGGACACAACCAACTACGCTACCAAAATTGGTGATTTTTTAATTCTACCATTTTCTTCTATATTTATTAGCTAGCATACTTCTATAAAAAAAGAGCTTTTACTACCTTCCTCCCTTTTTGGATCTCTATATAGATTTATGGATTTAAAAAATTCATTCTGTTGTAATCCATTACCATTATTCTTTCTGATGTGAAGCTGTGCAAAATCACGCCAGTGGGAATCTTTTCAAGATAGCTCCTTTGTCCATTTGACAAGACACTGCTAGTTTTTGACTACTTCCTTGCTTTCTGGCATAATAAATATTTGAGAATTGTATTTTATTTTACCTGCTACAGTCTAGAGTTAGCTTTTTTCTCTCCAAGAAACCCTGGTTCCTTTGAGTGGGGAATGATATTTAGAAACCACTATCTGGTCATTATTCCTATTGTTGTGGAAGTATCACATTGGTTGTTTAATTTCTACATTTAGATTTTCCACTTTTAAAAATCTCTGGTTATTTTTCAGATCAACCTGGTCATTTTTTATTATCTCTTATTCCCTCAAATTATATTTTAATATCGTGTAGCAATAGATTTTGTCCAAATAGGATGGAGGAGGAGGAAGAGGGAGAAAAGGAGGAAGAAGAAATTATAGAGAATGAGGAGAAGAGGGTACATTACTCATCAGGTTCTTTCAAGCTGAAAATACCTTTGCCACTGCTGTGGGGGCTGCTTCAGATCGGTAGAGCTGAACTTATTGCATTTCATTTTGAAGTTTATGGGTGGATATTTGTTGATTGCACCTAGGAAGAGAAAAGTCTGTTGATGAGTCTCTTATTCATGACTATTAACATTACAGCAATCTACTCTGTATGCCAAGTATCACTTCACGGTTTTCGATATTCATCAAAGGAAGATAGCAACTAAGGTGGCCATATGAGAAGAAAGCAGCTTTCTCAGGGGAGTCTCTAAAACTGGGTTTAGAAAATATATCTCTGCTGAATTTATAGGCAGAGCATTCAACTTACTTTTCACTAAGATGCTGTTAGCTGCTAAAGCTGGTCAACATCAGAGGAGATATTATGAGCTAGTTCTAAAAGTCTGGTCTCTAGTTGACATGAACTACGCAGAACAGCTATTTTTTTTTATTTGCTCCTTTGCGATATCAAAATGCAAAAGGAAAGGGATATTCCCTTTATGGTTTCCGTATCGTTAACCACAGTAACAATAGTGCCATCTTGGGTTTAATTCATTAGTGGCTCACTTCATTTGGAAGTATATTAATTTTTTATAATAACAAAGCATGCCTCTTCCCACACAATTTGAACATTTAAAAGCCATTTTTGATGGGGAACTTTTAAAAATGTATTATTTGTTTCCTTGAAGCATTAAATTGAACAGACTTGGTAAACGCAATTAAATCTCTTCCTTGGTGCTCAAGGGTCATTAAGTACCAAGTTCGTCTTGGGCTGTGATGTAGCATTGTCTCTAAAGCTGCTGTTGCAGACTGGACTGTGTGATTCCAGACTGAATGGCCCAAGACTGTGATGTTGTGCATTTTATTTTTTTTATCTGTCCTAGTTCTAGGCACCAAGTTGTTTGTCAGTTTTGTTTCTCTTAGAAAATATGTTATTTCTGATGTGGACGGTGCTTGATGGTGGCCTCAATCATAGCCTGGTATTAAACAAGAGTCAGAGAGGGAGCTGCACTAGAATCCCCAGGAGGGCAGTGACAGTGTCTGTTTGGTCACTCCTTGATACCCCCACACCTTGGGGTGCCTGGGTCAGTTGGTTAAGCATCCAACTTAGTTTTGGCTCAGGTCATGACCTCAGGGTCCTGAGATTGTGCCCTGTGTTAGACCCTGTGCTCAGCGCAGATTTGCTTGAGATTCTTCCCCCCCCTCTAAAATAAATAAATAAATATATATATATATATATATATATTTTTTTTTAAAGATAGCCCCACACCCAAACTGTGAGTGGCTCAGTGTAGGTACCTGATATATATGTGTTGATGTTGAATGAGCATGAGTCTGGGTTTGCTATACGATTATGTTAAAGCCTTTTTCAACTTCTACTTTTACATCTGTATTTCAAAGACGGGAGACTTCTAGATACTTAAGTTCTAGAAAAGTAGTGTATAATTGTGTCACAGTTAGTTTTCTGAAAGCACTGTATATATCTCTTACTCACCCCAAATAATTCTTAAGACATCTCCTTTCCTTTCTCTGGGTGGTAGTGGGGTGTCATTTTTATCTAATCATACAGTTTGACTACCATGAAACACCATGAAGAATTTTGGGGGACTGAGGAAGGAAATTCCATCTTAAATGTTTTTTTCAATTTTTTTTTTGCCTCATAAGAAGTGTTTCTTTACAAGTTTCTCAGTCTTCAGTGTGTTCTTTTGTTTTACCCTTACGAATGCCTTGTAATTACTTTTTTTCAGAATGATTCCTGGCCCCCTTTTTTGCCCTTTTTTTCTAGCTCCACTTTCTGATTTCCTATTCAAAAACACATCCACATAAATTTCATTCTAGGAGCTTGTGGCTCCAGTGTTTCTCAAGCTATAATTTGCATATGAATCACCTGGAAATTTGATAAAAATGCAGATTCTGGTTCAGAATGTCTGGAGTAGGGCCTGAAATTCTGCATTTTTTACGAGCTCCCAGGTAATGCTGATGATGTAGATCCTAGACTCACATTTGGAGAAGCACAGGACTAGGGGACATGACATCAGTACTATCAACAATTTCCCAAGGCTCCTTAGACTTCACCTATAGTGACTGGTCTGTCTTTGCAACCTTAACTGGTCTCACTGTGTAATGTCAGTGACCAGTTTGAGACACGATCAGAATCTCCTGTAAGGTACACTGGGTGTTCTTCAGCCTGTGTATTCACTTTTCTTTATCTGGATTCTAAGTGCTCATTCACCATGAAAATGTTCAGAAATCTGATGGCTTTTCGACCTCCAGAGTCATAGTAGGACATGGTTTCTTTTTACCCATTCCATTGGATACAAAGTGAATTGCATACTTTCAATGCAAAATTATTTCAAGAAATACAGCCCATGTTTCTTTTTTATGAGCACCAGTTACACTAATTGCTGGCATCATAAAAAGTCATTAACAAGGCTGATAAAGTTTTGCAAGGATGTATCTTTCATTCTGACAGGTAAAATGGTATCTCCTAATACCTGAAACTCTGCCTTTGGAACTTGTAAAAAAGCAAAGCTGAGAATTGTTGAATTTTTCTTTGGTTCTATCTTTTGGTGTGTGAACTGATGAAACTTCCCATTGAAGGGTAGTGTGTTAATGTTACATGGCAAGGATTTCTACTTTATAGCTGAAGTCCAGGCTGTGACTTTACACCCCCAGACTATATTGCTCTATGCAGACAGATGTGTGAGCAGCTGCTTGTTATGATTGCTTCTCCATAGGAACCAGAGGCATAAAAAAGATGAGCCAGAAAATTAAATGCTAGGAATTAGAGGTTTACTCCCTCCACCATCCATCATTACACATTTTCCTTTCTGACCCTGCAGTGCCCTTGAAGACAGAGATTTCCAAGAATCCATGTCAGTTCATCAACCCTTCTTTTGGGAATACCAAATACACTCTTAATGTGGAAGAAAGAACAGATTTTATGACTTACGCCTGATTGAGTTTACAAAGGATTTCACAAACTTCACACTGTATCTGTGGTCAGGTTTATGAATTCGGCCAAGCTGGACCAAGTGGTGATCCAAAGGGTAGCTGGCTAGATCTTCTAGTTCCTTGTCATTCCAAGCAAGGCCAAGGGAAAACACAAATAGGGCATAACCTTGACATTTGGCTCTCAAGGATTCTTTCTTTAAGGTTTCCCTGTCCAAGTGACTGGTCTCCCCAGCAGATATCACAAATATGACTTTGTTTCTTCTCATATTGGGTGCATTTAAAAATATATTGTCCAGGGTCCACTGTAAGGCGTGACCAATGAAAGCATCTCCATTTAGTTGTTGAACTGATTCTTTCAGGTGCCTCTTCATGAGGCGTTTGCTATTGTAAGTGGTAAGGTTGAACTCAGTTTTAACAGGACTCCTCTGAGTGTTGGGTAGGAAGTTGGGGGGAGCATGGCTTAATAGGGCCACCCGGTCTCCAGTGACAGAGGTCACAGGCTCTGAGGTGATCTCAAAGTGATCTAACAGTGCTCCCAAAAAGTGTCTTATGTCTTCAAATTCAGCACTTCCCACATGCCGGGAGCTGTCCAGAAGGAAAGCAGCATCCATGTAAGACTGTGCAGGGGGTGGTTTGGCCTGATCGCAAAAAGGGTCTGGCTTGCATACATCTGTAGACCAAAAGTCACATAGAGTTAGTAAAACAGACTGGAGAAAAGAGCATCTCAAATATTTTAACATTTGGAAACTGCATAATCTTTGATACTAAAATAATTTCTAAACGACTTTGATATCAACAACGAAAGATTTCCTAGTCCACAGTTTGCATCTATATTTAAAATGTACAGATTTTACATCCAGTTGGCCGTCTTGAATTCCATTCACTAAGGCATCTGACTTTTAAAAATTAGGTGCTTTCAACAGAAGCTTAATCTTGGCTGTATTTTACATTTATAAAGATTGAAGTGGACAGTTTATCTCGTCTAAGAGTATACCTTATCATGACATAAAAGCTAATGATCTCTCTAGATAGACAAGATACAGGTTAAACCAATGTCCTTATCATTATGCTCACATTGTTCTACTATGAAATGTAATATGCTTAAAAAGAGTGGGGGGAAAAAAGCAATGGATTCTTTTACTTCAATTTAAATCAAGGTCTGTGACTTCGTCTCCACCTGGGTGTGGACACTAAGGACAGAGCTGTAGCTCGTTAGTATCTCTAGTGTGTTTATTAGCTGAAAGCTCAATACGTGTTTGTTAAATACATGAATATAAATGTTGCATATTAATAGGCTTTCATAGAATACGCGGTCATTTAAGTAAATATGCATATCTCATTTAGCAAAAGAATGTGTAGTAATAAAACAGAAAGTGAATTCCATTGAATCTGACCACAGTGAATATTCAGAGGAATAAAAAAAAATTGGAAATGGAAGGATCTTAGAGGTCACCTAATCTAATTTTACAGAAGAGACTGATGGTAAGAGGGTAAAATCATTCTCCCAAACAATACACAAGTGTTTCTAGAAGTTTCTGTGTACGAAGTCAGGGTTTATTGTGAGAGACAAGGCCATGTGGTGTGGCAATGGGGGAGGCCCCTTGGCCTAAGAGCCAGGATGTTTGGGCTCTGGTCTTAGCCAAGTCGCCACTAGGCCTCAATTCTGCACCGTTAGGTTGTGGGGTGGGGGGCTTAGATTAACCCAGAGAACCCTTCCAAGGCCAACCTCTGCAATCCTGAGATTTTCAGTAATAGTTGATGGTTAAGGCTGAGAACACCTCTTTAAAAACTAGAGAAGTGAAATGGAACGAGATGCGTGTGGACAGATGGCACTTAGATATGTGCCTGGGGCAGGAATAAAAGCAGTCAGATGAAAGGTTAAAAACCAGAATTCAGATCCTTGAGGATGTAGCAAACCTTCTAACTTGAGTCTTGCCCATGGACTCCATAAAGATGTGGCTTTGCACAAGTTATGTTTCCCTTACTGAAATTTGGTACAATTTTACGCCAGTGTTTAATGGTCAAATGGCAGAACAGTCACCTGTGTGCTAGGCGGTTTCTAAAATCAGAGACAGCAGGCTGCCCATTTGCTCAATTTTGTGGCGTTTTTTAATTGCAGGAAACGATAGCCAAAATATCTTCCCTTATATGCCTCAGAGACAAAACAAGGATTTAAGCCAAGAAACGGGGCCAAAATCTATCCCCAGTCGCACGTGTACAACTTCTGAGTGTAACACACCAGCACACAAGTGTAACTGATGTGTCTGAAAGCCGTGCTGGGGTGGGAAACCTCCCTCACTGCACAGTGAGCCCCTGCCTTGAGTAGGAGGACCAATGCCTAACGAACACTGTGCCACAGAGAGGGACAGAGGGAGGGAGAGAAAGAGAAAAAGGAGGGACAAGGAAGGTGGGGAGAGGGGAAGGGAGGAGAGAGACTAATAAGTAGAGGGAAGCAGAGGGGGAGACAAAGAATAGAGGAGTGTCTGAAGCAATCCCACTTCACTTAACTTGGAGTTACCACCTCCCTGTGAGGTCACTGACATGGCAAGCATTAGCATCTCATTGATACACACTGAGAAGGAGAGGAATCAATCATTTTCTTCAAGACCAAATACCAAGTGCCAGGGAGAGTAACAGGATCCCTGTTACTCATAAATGGCAGCGTTGTGAGGCCAGCCTTCCTGGGCCTCCTCTGGCTGTGCCGTCAGCAAATTATCTCACCTCTCCAAGCCCCATTTTTGTCATCTGTCAAGTGGAGCTAGTAATAGTTCAAATGTCTCAGGGTGATTATAAGGATGGGATGAGACAATGAGAAGAGTGCTTGGAACAGAAGAAGCACAATAGCTTCAACATTAACTATCACCAGCACCACCACCAATGTTACTTAAAGCCATTAGAACAGTGCAGAGCTCATAAGAAACGTCTGGCAACTGTTAGAAATCACACCTACTGGTGACTGCAGTGGCTTCCACTGTCTTCATAATTATTCGAACACTCAACTTACCAGCATACACACCCATAGCCCCCTCACTAGCTAGGCCTGGAGATCGTGTATAAAACACTGCATTGGACAAACCAGCATGGCAAATCTTTCTGATGCCTCTTTGCAGTGAAAAATGCATGGATTTCTACTAATTCCCACTTGTACTACAAAGCATTTCTTGGGGGACTGTGAACAACTGAGATTTAGAAGACACATAAATAAACTTTACAGCACGAAAACCTTGGCAATGAGATGGGGTGAGTTTTTCTAATAATCATTACTGTTTCCTGGAAGCTGCAGAAGCGTGGAGGGCCTGGAATGCAATCCTCCTGCTAGGAGCCCTGCTGGCTGGGGCTCCATCTATGGACCATGCAGTATGAGGAAGTGAGCCCAGTGCCCCAGGGAAATCTTCCCAAGGCCACTTGTACCCCTGCTGCCAAGGTCCAGCCACTCCTGCCAACAGTGACTCAGTGTGCTTAACAAGGCCTGATCAAATTATATTCTCTCTGTGGGTCTTACCATAGCAGAAAGTGCACCGCTGGAGTCTCTCTAATGCTGGCGCGTACTCAGTCCCGGATGGAACCATTATGACTTGGAATGTGCCAGTGTCATCAATCTGCAAGAAGCAGAAACAAGAGAAAGAACAGCTTAGTGGATGGAGCTGCAGGAATTCCCCAGGATTGTTCACAGCATGGAGATCTTTTGAGTGCAACACCGCTCCTTCTAAAGAAGGTCATAGGGAAGCCTAGTGCGTGTCAGGGTGGCTAGGAGCCCTGCTTGAGTTTAAGCCCTGGTTTTCCCTTTAGCTGTAGGTCAGGTTCCTTTATCTGTTTCCTCATCTACAAAATGGGATGATCACACTACTACCTAACAGGGATACACTGGGCATTAAATGGGTTCATAACTGAAATGCACATACTGGCACAAGGTGGGTGCTGTGTGGGTCAGTAGAGACCACAAAACACTTTCCTGTCCATTATCTCAGCAACCCAGTGAGTTTGTTCTTAGGTGCATCATGCCCATTTTACAGATGAGGAAGCTGAAACTCAAAGGAAGGTGAGAGGGCCGATCAAAAGACAACAGACACGGAAGCCACTGAAGGAAGATGGTCAGCGGACAACCACTCCCCCCTCCCCACACACACCCCAAGTCCCAGAGAACCAAGTGAAATCACAGAATGTACTTTACAACTCTGAGTTCCCATGATGAAGCAGGCATGGAAGCTGGCTTTGCACACCCAGATCCACATCCAGGGTCTCTCCTCTGAACAACTCCCAACCCCTTCCAATTCAGTCCCACTGTTAGTAACTTCTCTGGGGAGTTTGAGGCTGGAGAGCAGGGATAAAATAGGCTTCAGATAATGAAGAATGATTAGCTTGTCAGTTAACAAGTTCACAGATCCATTCATAACTGAGGGAAAATTATAGATATGGTCTTAGCTAATGCCTAAGAGATGGAACAGACAACATTTCCCTACTCTTTCTCAGGAAAGTGTCCTTTGAATACTTTATCCATGAAGGTAGGACGTGGGAGCCACGTTTAAATGTGTGGGGGGAACTCCATCTCTGCAGAGCAGATTGTACCAGGATGGGCATCTGAGCCAACTGGATTCATTCTCTCAGGAATTTGTGCCTTCATGAGCTGGATGGGTTAGAGGGGGAGACTCAGGAAACATGTGGTAACTGAAGCTTTTGGCATGATTTCTAGGCAAAATATACAGGAAAAAAGAATGGTTAGTGCCTGGGAAAGACTGAGAAAAAAGAAACGGGAAGTAGGGAAGGTGAGCATTGTTGTGGTATGAGCGAAGAGAAAAAAAAAGATGCTGTGATGATAGAGCAGTGGAGCTGGGACAGGGGTGGTGGAGACAAATGGGGACATTCTGCAGTGGAATACAGCACTCTGCATTACGATGCCCCTTCTTAGGACTCACTACCTTCAGTGAAATCTGACTGCCCACTGATTCTTCGTGCAAATGGATTCTTGGAAGAAGGGCTGAATCATGTGTCTAGGTAAGCAGAGTGAAAACAGAAACAGCTTACCTGGACTCAAAGCAGAGGGCACCCGGCTTATAATCACATCTTTGTAAGAAATTTACCAGGGGTATGTGCATGTGTGTATTTAAGCTAGTTTAAATTGGTCTTGGTAACACGTAAAAAAACAGTCTTGACTCTTGAATAGTGCAACACCATAATTAGTCTGTATTGTTAACGGCTTGTAATAGTATCTGAGCAATGTTTCCAGTGATTCATGCTTTCATTTCATCTGGATTGTGATGAGTGACCAGGAAATCAAACCCAGAGAGCCTGGATCGGACCATCTGGTAGGGGCAAAGAGCCTTCTTATTGCCAACTATCAGGATCCAAGGGGGGAAAAATCACAAAATGTTTGAGCTAGGAGAAATCTCAGGAACTATGTATTCCAAGCCTAGCATTTACAGATAAGGAAATTGAGCCCAGAGAGGAGTGGAATATGGGAGGCTCCAGTTTAAATCTTGCTTTCTCCAATAAGACCTACTTCCTATCTTCTGTATTCGCTGCTTTTATGATCACAGTTCTGTGTCAGGGAGTCCTAACTTAGTTTAGAGCAGTGTTCTGAAGATGTCATCCAGAGATTGCTGCCATTTGTTAACTAGTTTGTGTTCTGCATGTCTATGTTCTGACGAATTCCATATTTCTGTCAGTGGAGCTGGTTGATAATTTAGCTTCACATTTAATCATGTGTCAACATGTTGGTGTCAACTTAAAACATCATCCTTCTCCTATTGAGTTTAGTGTGTGGCTTTACTAGGAGAGTTCACAGGGGGTCTGTGTTCTCCCTGTCCTCCCACCCCTCTTCCCACCAAAGTAATCTCGTAGTCAGTGGAGTTTGGCAGATGTGGTTTTAGAGATCACCACCACACATCACTGGAGCAACTACAGTTAGCATGTTACAGAAAATTCCTTGAGCTAAATGAGGATCCAGGATTTAAAATAAAATGGTTCTGGGTCCCTGGGTGGCTCAGTGGGTTAAAGCCTCTGCCTTCGGCTCAGGTCATGATCTCAGGGTCCTGGGATCGAGTCCCGCATTGGGCTCTCTGCTCGGCAGGGAGCCTGCTTCCTCCTCTCTCTGCCTGCCTCTCTGCCTACTTGTAATCTCTCTCTGTCAAATAAATAAATAAAATCTTAAAAAAAATGGTTCTATGGTTCACTTTTCTTAGGTCAGATTTTTTACAGCTATTAAGTACAGATGGGCTTAGAGGAGGCCTTCAGCAAATGGCTTGGGAAGATACCCTCTTCCCTCATTTCTAAACATCATGGGGCTCTATAAATTGGTATGTTCAAGAAATGATACAATTAATACTATGTGTAACCATCTTTCTTTAGACAATTCATATTAATAAAGGAAATCTTTTTAAAAATAAAAAAGTTGTGTGGTCAAAGTGCCACAGTTTCCCATTAAACCCCTACCCCACCCATTTCAGTTCTGTCTCCAGTCACAAGAATAATCTATAATGTCAATATTATACTTAATGTTTCACTCATCTGCAATGCTAAGCAGCAGAGTAAAAGAAAAAAAAAGGCTAGCTAAAAAAGAGATCTCTTTTTTTTTTTTTTAAAGAGAGGGAAGCAGGCTCCTTGTCAAGCAGGGAGCCTGATGCGGGCCTCGATCCCAGGACCCTGAGATCATGATCTGAGCCGAAGGCAGAGGCTTTAACCCACTGAGCCACTAAGGTGCCCAAAAGAGATCTCTTTTATATGTCTATTAGAAAGGGAGACCCACTCTAAGTTAGAATTCTTTATGGGCAGCAAGTAAAATTTCACCAGAAGTAAGAGGTAGTTGCCAAACACACATAGAGGGGAAAACTTGGTGGCAAAACAAAGCTGAGATTGAGGTTTTTCCAGTCAAAAATGGCCTTCCATTTCAGAAGGGATGAATAGCTCATCACTCAGCTTGATACCATCATGAGAAATTTCCAAAAGGGGGGTCACAGTCCATGTGCTAAGGGAAATCAGGGCCAGTTGTCAGAATATCTGTTTCCATGTCCTGCTGCATGCACCTATATGGGGCCCAAATTTTACACTGGACTGCTGAACTCAGATGAATTAAGATTTAGAAAAGCCATGATAATTATGAAACAAATTAGGGTTTTAAAATATGGCCCCCAGGGGCGCCTGGATGGCTCGGTGGGTTAAAGCCTCTGCCCTCGGCTCAGGTCATGACCTCAGGGTCCTGGAATTGAGCCCTGCATCAGGCTCTCTGCTCAGCAGGGAGCCTACTTCCTCCTCCCTCTCTGCCTGCCTCTCTGCCTACATGTAAATCTCTCTCTGTGTCAAATAAATAAATATAATCTTAAAAAAATAAAGTATGGCCCCCAAATAAAAATTCATTGTCATTAAATTTTTGAGTTCTGTTCTTGAAGTAACAAACAACAGTTCAAGTATAGGGAAGCACAATGAACAGAATGGATAGAAGAAAGAAAAAGAGGGCAAAAGGACAAGTACTAACATAATTTCCCTTCTGTCATGCTAGGTATCAGTAGTGGGTTCTTACCAACTTGTACACACCCCTCTATTTTGAACCTTCTAGACAACCCTGCTTAGTTCCATCCTCTAATGGCTGCTCCATGAGGGTGGGTTTTTGGTTTTCCACTTCTCTGTCTCCATAGCCTAGGATAGTGCCTGGTATACATGAGGTGCTAAGGATTTGTTGGATGAATGAACCCTGGCACCAATTATGACTTCTGTCTGCATCTCTAATTCTACTCAAGAAGTGTTTGGAGCCAATGGTGCTCAGATTTTGGAGGGTTATTGTCAAGAATCTGAATCTTCACTGGTGCTCTTTTGAGATAAAGTCCTTCAAGAAAGGAGCAAAGAGCCTCCAGCTGATTTGGCTAGGAACTCTGAGTGAGACTGTTAACAATCAAAAGATTTTAAAACAAACCAACAAAATATGCTTTCTCAAGTTATAGTCTATGCACACACCTTTGGGTGGATGGTGAAATAATTGATAGTACTTGTGATATAAACTTAAACACAATCAATTATTTGCATTAGGATATTGTCTCTTGTTTTGTGACTAAGTAAAGCCAAGGGACAATGGGGCCCTCAATAAACAGAAGGAATTATGAGTCTGTGTGTAACCATATCTACTCACAGAGTTTCCGAGCTGCTGTGTTTCACAGCAGCTTCATTTGCATGGCATGGCCCAGCCTTTTCTAACCGATGTGCATTTTCCTTTCTGAGCCTGGTCTATCAGCCCATCCATTTGCATGTTCAATGACACTAATAGCAGTGTCAGCTCCTTTACAACCTAGATACAATTTTGTTAAATATTTTTCAGTTCACCATCAAGTAGATAAATAATAGCAATAGCAATTAGAGCAAACACTATCATTCTTGAATATTTACTGTGTGCGAGGCACTGAGGCATGGTGTCCCATCATTTCATCTACACAACAGCTCCAAGAAACAGGCACTACATTCCATACTTTATAGATTAATACTCTATTTCAATTCTGTTGTGCTTATTCGACACCTTCATAGAAAATTATAGAGGTGGAAAGGGCCTTGAAAGACATCTGCAGATTGAAAGTGAAAGGATGAATAAATATTTTTCATGCAAATGGATGTGAAAAGAAAGCCGGGGTATAATACTTGTAAAAGACAAAACAGACTTTAAAACAAAAATGGTCACAAAAGGCAAAGGACTTTATATAACAAGACAAATGAACCAACAAGCAGATATAACAATTATAAATATTTATGCATCCAACATGGCAGCACCTAAATACTTAAAGCAGTTAATAACAAACACAAGGTAATCAATAATAGTGCCAATAATAGTAAGAGACTTTAACGTCTCACTTACATCAATGAACAAATCATACAAACAGAAAAATCAACAAGGAAGCTGTGGCTTTGAATGACACATTGGACCAGATGGATTTAACAAATATATTCAGAACATTCCATCCTAAAACAGAAGAATACACATTCTCCTGAACATATTCAGAACAGATAACATATTAGGCCACAAAACAAGTCTCGAGAAATTCAAAAATATCAAAGTCAAACCATGCGTTTTTTTTCTGATCACAATGCTGTAACACTAGAAATCAATCACAAGAAAAAAAATCTAGAAAGAGCACAAATACATGGAGATTAAACAACATGCTACTAAACAACAAATGGGTCAACTAAGAAATCAGAGAGGAAATGGAAAATACATGGAGACAAATGAAAATGAAAACACATAATCCAAATCTTTGGGATGCAGTAGAAGCTGTTCTAGGAAGGAAGTTTATAGCAATGCACACCTATTTCAAGAAGCAAGAAGAATCCCAAAGAGCCTAACATTACACTGAAAGGAGCTAGAAAAGGAAAAACAAAACCTAAAACCAGTAGATGGAAGGAATAAAGATTAGAGCAGAAATAGATGAAATAGAAACTAAAAAACACAATAGAATGGATCAATGACACCAGTAACTGGTTCTTTGAAAAGACAAAAAAAAATTGATAAGCCAGATTCATAAAAATAGAGAGGACTCAAACAAAATCAGAAGTGAAAAAGGAGAAATAACAACTGACATTACAGAAATACAAAGATTAAAAAAGAATAATATGAAAAATTATATGCCAACAAACCAGACAGCCTAGAGAAATGGATAAATTACTAGGAACATATAACCTCCCAAAACTGAAGCAGGAAGAAAGAGAAAATTTGAACAGACCTATTACCAGTAATGAAATTGAATCCGTAATAATAATAATAATAATAATAATAATAATAATAATAATAAAACCCTCAACAAACAAAACACCAGGACAGATGGCTTCACAGGTGAATTCCACCAAACATTTAAAGAGTTAATACCTAGTCTTCATAGTCTATTTCAAAAAATAGAGGAAGGAAAACTTCCAAATTCATTCTATGAGGCCAGCATTACCCTGATACCAAAACCACATAAGACACCACAAGAAAAGAGAAATACAGGCCAATATCTCTAGTGAACACAGATGCAAAAATCCTTAATAAAATATCAGCAAACTGAATACAATATATGAAAAAATCATTCACCGTGATCAAGTGGGATTTATTCCTGGAATGCAAGAGTGGTTCAATATTCACAAATCAATCAATGTGATACATGACATCAATAAGAAAAAAGATAAGAACCATATGATAATTTCAATAGATGTGGAAAAAGCATTTGACAAAGGACATCTATTCATGACAAAAACCCTCAACAAAGTAGGTTTAGAGAGAATAAAGGTCATATATGAAAAACCCACAGCTAATATCATAATACTGAAAAATTGAGAGCTTTCCCCCTAAGTTCAGGAACAAGGAAAAGACGGCTATTCTCATCACTTTTATTCAACATAGTACTAGAAGTCCTAACCATAGTAACCAGAAGAGAAAAAATTATAAAAGGCATCCAAATTGGTAAGGAAAAAGTAAAACTATCACTATTTGCAGATGACATGATACTACATAGAGAAAACCCTAAAGACTCCACCAGAAAACTACTAGAACTGATAAATAAATTCAGTAGGGTCATAAATACAAAAATCAATGTACAGAAATATGTTGTATTTCTATATGCCAATAATGAAGCAACAGAGAGAGAAATTAAGAAAGCAATCCCATTTATAAAGACCAAAAAGAATAAAATACCTAGGAATAAACCTAACCTAGGAGATGAAAGACCCGTACTCTGAAAACTGTAAGACATTAATGAAAGAAACCGAAGATGACACAAATGGAAAGATATTCTACACTCACGGATTGAAAGAATATTGCTAAAATGTTCATAATACCCAAAGCAATCTACAGATTCAGTGCGATCCCCATCAAAACATCAACAGCATTTTTCACAGAACCACAACAAATAATCTTAAAATTTTCATGGAACTACAAAAGACCCCAAACAGCCAAAACAATCTTGATAAAGAAAAATGAAGCTGGAGGTATCACAGCTCCAGATTTCAAGTTATACTGAAAAGCTATGATAATCAAAGCAGTATGGTACTGGCACAAAAATAGACACATTGATGAATAGAACAGGATAGAAAAGCCCAGAAACAAACCCATAATTATATGGTTAATTAATCTTTGGGAAAAAGACAGTCTCTTCAACAAATGGTGTTGGAGAAACTGGACAACTACAAGCAGAAGAATGAAACTGGACCACTTTCTTACACCACACACACAAATGAACTCAAAATGGATCAAGGACCTAAATATGAGACCTGAAACCATACAAATCCTAGAATAAAGAACAGGCAATAAGTTCTCTGACACTGGTGTAGCAATTTTTTCTAGATACATCTCCTGAGGCAAGGGGAACAAAAGCAAAAATAAGCTATTTGGTCTATATCAAAATAAGAAACTTCTGCACAGTGAAGGAAGCAATCAACAAAACCAAAAGTCAGCCTACTGGATGGGAGAAGATATTTGCAAATGACACATCCAATAAAGGGTTAGTATTCAAAATATATAAAAAACTGATATAACCTAACACTCCCCAAACCCCAATAACCCAATTAAAAATGGGCAGAAGACATGAACAGACATCTCTCCAAAGAAGATATCCAGATGGCCAACAGACACATGAAAAAATGCTCAACATCACTCATCACCAGGGAAATGTAAATCCAAACTACAATGAGATATCACCTCATACTTGTCAGAATTGCTAAAACCAGAACCTCAAGAAATAGTAAGTGTTGGTAAGGATGTATAGAAAAAGGAACTCTCATGGTCTTTTGGTGGGAATGTGAACTGGTGCAGCCACTGTGGAAAACAGCATGGAGGTTCCTCAAAAAGTTAAAAATAGAACTACCCTGGGGCGCCTGAGTGGTTCAAACAGTTAAACCTCTGACTCTTGATACCAGGGTTGTGAGTTAAAGCCCCTCAATGGGCTCCATGCTGGGGAGGGAGTCTATTTAAAAAAAAAAAAAAAGGAACTACCCTGCAATCCAGTAATCACATTACTGGGTATTTACCCAAGGAATCTGAAAACACTAATTCAAAGGGATATATGTATCCTTATGTTTATTGCAGCATTATTATAATAGCTAAATTATGGAAGCAGGCCAAGTATCCATTGATAGATGGATGGATGAAGAAGACATGGTATTATATACAACAGATTATTCAGCCATAAAAAGAATGAAATTTTGCCATGGATGGTGCTAGAGAATATAATGCTAAGTGAAATAAGTCAATCAGAGAAAGACAAATACCATATGATTTCACTCCTATTTGTAATTTAAGAAATAAAAACAAAAAATGGACTCCTAATCATACAGAACAAATTGGTTACCAGAGGGGAGGTGGATGGGAGGCATGGGGTAAATAAGTGAAGGGGAATTAAGAATACACCTATCACGGGGAGCCTGGGTGGCTCAGTGGGCATCCAGCTCTTGATTTCTGCTCAAGTCACAATCTCAGGTTTGGGAGATCAAGCCCCACCTCAAGCTCCATGCTCAGCATGGGGTCTGATCCAGATTTTTTCTCTCCCCCTGTCTGTCCCTCCCTGCACTCTAGTTCCCTCTCTCAAATAATTTTTTTTAAAAAGAATACACCTATCATGATGAGCACTGAGTAATATACAGAATTATTGAATCACTATCTTGTACACCTGAAACTACCATTTACACTGTGTATTACCTATATTGGAATTAAAGTAAAAAACTTAGTCAAAAAGAAAGTTCCCATCATGAAAAAAATTTTTTATAAGTATGTATGGTGATTATGTTAACTAGGCTCATTGGGGTGATCTTTTCACAATATTTACAAATATTGAATCACATTGCACACCTAAAGCTAATATAATGTTATATGTCAATTTACCTCAGAAAACGTCCTCTTGATCCCAGGTGGTTTATTTATGTAATTTCCCAACCAATGAAGCTATAATAACGAGGATGGCTTTTCCTTTATAAATTTTGGATAGTTATATGATTGTTGAAGTTATAAAATCGGTCTGTTGGTTTTCATTGTATAGCAACTATTGCTACTGGCCACATACATGACATCAGTGAATATTTACTAACCTTCCTGATTTAGTAGCTCTGTACCCAGAGGCAACTCAGAGAGTTCCTTGGAGAAGCACTAGAATAGCAAACCTGGGTTCAAGTCCTGACATTGCCACCTCTTAGCCATGTGAACGCGGGCAAACAGTTTTAACCTCTCCAGGCTGTTTTCTCATTGATAAAATAGCAATAGTAATTATACTTATCCCTTACATACCACTTGTGAAAATTAAACAGGATAATGCATACAAAGGGCTTAGTATCTTCCTGGTGCACAGAAATAAATAGCCTAGTTCCATACTTTCTTACAGAAGCTTCTGAATATAACCCGCCCCCCAAGAAAAAAAGTTACGTGAAAGGCTTAACCAGCTTACCGCAAATGCACGCTTGACGGAGGGCACATTGCTGAACGCGATCACGACCGGAATGATGTCAAGGGCACTGAATTCCATAGCTGCCGCAGCAATGGTCTGGGCATCGGTCGACTGGCCGCTGCTGAAGAAAGTGGCAATTCTTCTTGTGTGAGCCCCTGGAAGCGTTCGCTTGAAGACATTCCTGGAGATAAACCTCATCACTTTGCCGATCTCCCTGATGTCCGAGGACCTCTCGTAAGGAATAGCTTCAATCTCCTTGAGGAGCTGGTTCTTCTTGTAGGCGTCTGAGAAGCGGATGAGGTGTCGGGCGTGAGAGGTATAGGTGAGGACGGCGATGCGTGCGCCCACCGGGCAGCTGTTCTCTCGGACCCTGACGCCCCTCACCAGGGCAGACATCAGCTCCTTCATGTGATCGAATTCCTGCTTGGTGACATCTCGAGACTGGTCCAAGGCAAACACCAGTTCGGTGGGATGCACGGGGCATTCTGGTTTTCCTAAAAGGCAAGAACGTGCTCCTTAGGTAGCATGCGTCACTTTTTAACAAAAATTTTTTTAAAAGGTAAATAGAGGGCAAGGTAATTTTTAAATGTTAAATATGCAAATATTTAAACATTAAATAAGCATTAAATACTAAAATGAGCAGTTGAAATAGTAAATGTTTAAATCTTGAAGGAAAATGCTATTTTAAAAAATTGATTTGTTCTCTTAAATAAAACCCGAGAGAAAGAATCATTCAATTTGAGTTTTTGTGCAATCTGTAAGTTAATGACCAAATTCCTTCTAAATAATCAAAAGCTCATGTATATGCCCTTTTACTTACAGAAATTGGATCACGGGTATTATGTTTATTGCCGCAATTTTATACAGTTAGTTAAACTAAAACATACATATTTTTACTTAATTAAGGAAATGTAACAGGAGTTGAGAAAGGAATGGGTCTAAAAGCTCTGTTAATGATTTTGGAGAGATTAGAAGAGAATGGATGTGCAGTATATCAGATGTGGAAAGTAGGTGCGCAGAGACGTGTTAAGGGACCTGACCTGACTATGCACTAGCCATGTGACCTTGTCCCAGCAACTCATCTTCTCTGGGCCTCATTTTGCTCATCTGTAAAATGCCGGTCCTAAGAGCAGCCATTGTGAAGCCCCGTATTGAGAATTGCAAAGCACTTAGTACAACAGCGCCTGGCACATGACAGGTGCTCAGTTAATGTTAGCCATTATTATTACAATTATTATTACAGACTTTTTCATTGTGACAACTATATCACTTAAAAGAATGAGGGGGCGCCTGGGTGGCTCAGTGGGTTAAAGCCTCTGCTTTCGGCTCAGGTCATGATCCCAGGGTCCTGGGATCGAGGCCCGCATCGGGCTCTCTGCTCCGCAGGGAGCCTGCCTCCTCCTCTCTCTCTGCCTGCCTCTCTGCCTACTTGTGATCTCTCTCTGTTGAATAAATAAATAAAATCTTTAAAAAAAAAAAAAAAAAAGAATGAGGAAAGTTTTCAGGGATGTATTTTTATTTAGTAGTTGAAAAGGCAAGTTTAACCAATAAATATACCTATTACATAGAGACACTGAATTGTTAAACTTGAACGTTAAATGTTAATTTCAGATGTATTTATTGATTCCAATTCATTCATTCTAATCCTGGTACCCTGCATTTATCACAGTTGACACTTTATATCTGCCTGATTATCTGATTAGTGTTTTCCTCTCCATGAAGTGTGAAGACAAGGATTGTGTCTCTCCTGATCTGCCAGATTATTAGTTCCTGCCATTTATCAGGATTCTAATAAAAGGTGACTGAAGAAGAAGCAAACAAAGGACAGGTCTTTTGCAGCAGGTACAGGGAGAATACAACTTTTATAATGGGGGAGATGCCTGCTATTGAGATGTAGTAAAAGGAAATCTCAAATGATTCTTCTTGGAGGGGTGCCTCCTGTCATTCAGAGGCCAGCAAGTCAGACTCAGAGATAATAAAAGCAGCTTGAGGCCTACTAGCTCTTTATGAGGCCTCAGAAACTCAGATTTGTTGAGGTTGGCCTGGGCTGGTCAAGGAGCGAGTCCTCTGCTGTGACCAGCTGAGCTTCGTGCACCCCCCCCCCCATCTTGGTGCTAGGTGATTATTTCCTCCTCCTTCTCCTAGACTCTGTGACCTAATAGGCTAAAGGACCAGTAAGAATAAATATTTAACACCAAACCAAACTGTGCATCTCAGTGGAGACAGGACATAATTTATTAGCCTCTGAGTCTAACTCAGAAGGCTGAGCAGATGTTAAAAAAAATTGAGGTCATATCAACTTTACAATACAGAGTAGAAGTATGACTAAACATGAAAGTGATCCTGCCAGCTCTTTGTCTGGGCTGTGATTTGCATATGGGAACAACACCACAATAAGGCAGCTTCAGGTGCAATTTAGAGATAAAGGGAAAAAGAATTCACAGCACTGACTGAAATATGAAAAATTCAATCTTTCAGGAAAAAAATATCTAAAAGGTAATTCAACCTGCAAAACACATGTTCTGAAATCTAGCAAGCTTCCAGGAACCTGAAGATCCTGAAGAACACTGGGCTGGCTTGTGGTGGTACCTAGGAGGCCTTCCTAAAGGCACGGATGACCACGCAGAGACCTGATCTGGCTCTTTGGCCATACACTGTACACTGATGGCTGCTGCTTGGCACAGAGCAGGTGACGGCAAGGACACCGAAAGAGGGCGCCTGGGTGGCTCAGTGGGTTAAATCCTCTGCTTTCGGCTCAGGTCATGATCTCAGGGTCCTGGGATCGAGGCCTGCATCGGGCTCTCTGCTCAGCAGGGAGCCTGCTTCCTCCTCTCTGCCTGCCTCTCTTCCTACTCGTGATCTCTTTCTCTGTGTCAAATAAATAAATTCTTTAAAAAAAAAAAAAAAAAAGGACACCGAAAGAGAAACCGCTGACGTGTTCCTAAGGCACAGCACTGGCAGCCCTGTCCAGGCCACCATCACATTTGTCCGGAATACCACAACACCTCACTAATCCTCTGGCCTTTAAACTTATCCTCCCCTACAATCTCCTCTTCCACAGTGGCCCAAATAAGTGTTCAAAAATTGTTCATCAGCTCATGTTCTTCCTTCAATACTTTGAATAAACTCTTTAATGCCCTCTCATTCCAATTTGAATACAATCCATCCTCCACCCTCCCTATTTGAATCTAAAAAGTTCGACGTGACCTGGCTTCGCTTGCTTCATTTTTTCACATGCCAATCTCCCCCTCTCCCACTGGACTTCCATCAGTTCCTAGGAAATGCCTAGGTCTGTCTTGTAGCACGTGCTTTGCACTTGCTGTTCCTTCTCCGGGCTCTTGTGAAGCTGGCTTCTGTTTATTCTTCAGTCCCAACTCCAGTGTCACTGCCTCCAAGAGGAGCCCTCCATTGTAAAGCAGCTCTCTCCTCCCCTAACATTCTTCTGTGACAGAGCATCCTGGTGTTTTTTTTTTTTTTTTTTTTTATCTTTCACAGCAACTAGAGGATCCCATATTTCTTTGACGTGTTTATCATCTGGATCCTCTGCTAGAATGGGAAGCTTCTGAAGACAAGAATTATGTCCGTCTTATTCAGCCCTGTGCCCCCAGTGCCTAGGACGTAATACGCTTTCCACAAGTATTTGTTGAGGGAGTGAAGATGCAACTGGAGGGCATGGATTGATGGGTTTAGACAAAAGGGATAGAGTATAAAGGCGTAAGAGGGTAACTGCTGTCACATCTAAAGTCTTAACCACTAGACTACAGAGACAAGAGAGAAAATGAAGGAGACAATGTTATTACCAAAAAACCTAATGTTAGCATCAATGGTAATGTTAGTCATTAAAATGTTAATAAAAAAATCAAACCACTTGGTTGAGAAACAGCTGTGAGGCTGAGCTAAAGCTGAGTGAATGACTGGAGGCAGGTCTGCGCTACCAGTGTGAGGCAGCAAAGACAGCTCGGATGAAATTTATATCATTTGGCAGGCAACACATTGTTTTAACTCGTCTTTCCAGATGTAAGACATTTTGGAGCTTGATTATAACTTGCTGTAAATAAAGATTACTCACCAAGTCCGCCAGCTGGGGGAGAAGAACAAAGGAGATTGGGTTATTATTTGGTAGAACAGAGTTCGGTACTGTGTAGGGAAATCATGGCAGTAGAAGCTCTGCCCTGTGTGCTTTTTGTAGACGACTCAGACACCGAGGCAACAGGAAGGGTTTGGAGAAAATGCAGTGGATCCCAGCATCTTGGCAAAAACAAGACGGGACGGGAGAAGTGGGACATTACATAGCCGTAAATCAGTAGCCTGCTGCCAGCTGTCAGAGGCAAAGAACATTTGCCAGGGAAGGAACGTTACACTGCAGAGAGGTGCACTGAATTGGAAAGGCTAAAAGGTCCTAACCTCTCTTTATTCTAATTTTCCTCCATGTAGAGATCTGTTGATAATTGATTTTTTTGATAATTGATTTTATCTATATGCACACATATAAGTCTGCACAGCTATGTGTGTGTGTGTGTGTGTGTGTGTAAACATTAGAGGTGGATTTACTCTGAAGCAGATGAAGCATAAGTAAACTTTAGGTCTGCACTATCCAATATGGAAGTCACGAGCCGCATGTGACTATTTAAATTTTAATTAAAATTAAATGTATTAATTTCAGCTTCTCAGTAGCATTAACCACCTTTCAAGTACTCAAAGTCACAGGTGGCTAGTGGCTACTATACTGAACAGTGTGGCAGAACACCTCCATCACTGCAGAAATTTCTATTGCTTTCGACTTCTCATCTTCTCACTTGCCCTTGCCCAGTGCAAGACTAGAGATGGGACCTAGCCGTGTGTTCACGTGATCATATGCTTTTACAATATGCAAAAGTTGTTGGTTGTGATTTCCTTTCTTGTTCTAAACAACCCTTTCTTTTGAAATAATTTTGTACCTATTTTTGGATTTGTAATTTTGTACTGAGCCTCTCAAATTATTAAAGATTGGGCCTCGGGCACCTGGGTGGCTCCGTGGGTTAAAGCCTCTGCCTTCGGCTCAGGTCATGATCTCAGGGTCCTGGGATGGAGGCCTGCATCCGGCTCCCTGCTCAGTGGGGAGCCTGCTTCCTCCTCTTTCTCTGCCTGCCTCTCTGCCTACTTGTGACCTCTCTCTCTGTCAAATAAATAAATAAATAAAATTAAAAAAAAAAAGATTGGGCCTCATCACACTTGGGTCTACCTTTGAGTCATTATAGTTCCCATGGCTCTAATATCAAAAAGTGAACTGTGTTAAGTCAGCCCAAAGCAACAGATCTTCATGACTTAACATATCTATTTTGACTTTCATTATGGGTGGTTCCATTATGGTACAAAATGGTAGAGTTGAGATCAATACTGCATTCAAATCTTTAAAACGTCTGTGGCTTTGAGACCAACACTCTCTACAGAAATGGGCTCCAAGATACCATGAAGAAATTTTTCATTCATGGTGTTTATTTGGGACGTCATTACACATTTGTAAATAAACACTAAATAGTCAATTCTTTCCTTATCTTGTATGTGGAATTCTTTTAATGGTGCTAACATATATTTTGATAGAAGATGCTGCTACTGGAGTCTTAAAGCAAATTCAAAAGACCGTTTGCCAAAATATGCTTTTTCCTTTAAAAGTTGGGAGAGAAAAAAAATATACAGGCAAAAATGAGTAATTTTACAAGCAAATCAATCATTCCAATTAAAAGCAATCAAGCATAGCTTTCTAGAAAAGAAGTAATAAATAATAAACCAAAGTAAGTGCTCCCACCCATCAGGACTTCTTGTTATCACAGCTAGCTTTCACACCAGGTGAATTCAATCCTGTGTTATTGTCAGGTGTTAATCATTTTTAAAAGTTCAATGTGACTCTCCACTGATTGATTTCACCATCAGAAGAGTTCTGACCTCATACCTCAATTTTCCCTAGGTTAAAAGCACTAGATATATTAATTACTGCTTGGAACATGTTCCAATAGATGTGAGGGCAGTCAGAGAAGGCATTAATAGTCACCAATCTATGTTGACTCAAAATATATGCAGGGAGATCTCTAATGTTAAGAGATTGGCTGGTAAATTGTCTCAATTGTGAGGGCAGAATTCACTGCTCTTTTTCTATGAATGCTTTGACAATTTGGGTGATAAATTTAAGCAGGATACTTACGGCTGTGGTCCCGTACATACTGAATGAGCTCACACATCTGCAGTTCAAAAATAAAACAAAGAATTAACCGACCGACTGCCATGTCTTCAAGTCTAAAAATAAATAAATTTAATGGAGTACAGAGCATTCTGTTGGAATCAGGAGATACATACAGAAAACGAAGCCAATCCTCTGGCCCCTTTCACACCCTAGGAAACAAAAGAAATGTGGTCTCATTGCCCTGCCACACTCATCAGTAGCCAGAATGCGCATTCACCTCAGAAAGTGAAGCTTTCTGAAGTTTTTATTAAGTTAGAAGAGAAAAAGAATACATGTAGGAGGACCCTCATCACTGGGTTAAGAGTAACATTCTAGGGGAAATAAACTAAGCAGCAAGCTTGATGAACACAAACCTCCAAAGGCCACCTTCCTCCAACCCCATCTGTGGACAACAAGAGTTGTCAGAATCCAAGGACGGAGCTGAATAGTTAACACTGGCATGAAGAGCTTTGGAGCAGGCTTATGGCTTAGATAGAGATGAGGCTGAACCATCTATTATAACTGCCCATCCTCATCCAGAGTTCCTCAACCCCATACTTTGCCTTGGCCACTGAACAGCAGCTGAACTGAACCTTCCTCTGTTTCCATCATTGGTTGGATGATAAAGGGACCAGACTCAAAATGTACATCTGGAAAGGTAATCCCAATGGTCTTCCAAAAATGAATGAGTATATATAGATAGATAGATCTGTCTGGATTGGGAATAGAAGGAACAAAGCGGAATTGGTTTTAATTTCACATTTTCAATTCCATCTTTGGAACAGGAAGAGTCTGGCTATTCTCAAAGAGAGACACCCAAGGAAAAATGCAGTGAAGCCCCACCCAAACTCCTGGAGAAAATAAGTTCCATGTGAATACAACTTTGATCATTTATTCCCTGTTTATTAACTTCCTCTCACTTCCCTTCATTCGCTAACCACTTATTGAACATAGAAGGACAAGGACCAGGCAAATAAAATTCACCCATAATTGAGGGATCACATTTTAGTCCAATACTTTTCATTTCCTCCCTCAAATTCCCCTTACCTCATGAGAAATGGCGACTCATATTTAATCAGCATTTCCCCCTCCTATCTCTGAGCACATAAACGCAGAAAAATCGTGAAAATAGTTACCAGGTGCAAAGACAGAAAGCATGCACATTTGGACAATGAAGACTCCATGCACTAGTTAGTGAGAAGAGGATCTGGTGTGATTTATAACTTTTCAACTTACCTTGCGTCCAGGAGGTCCTGGCTCCCCAGGAGAGCCCATCTTTCCCGGAGGCCCAGTGGATATCTCAAAGCAGAATTTATTTATTTTAAAATTATATCTATACATATATGTATGGTGTTTGTGGGTGTGTTTTATTTTTTTGAAGATATTTTTATTTATTTATTTGACAGAGAGAGGGAAAGTGCGTGAGTGAATGCACAAGCAGGGGGAGCAGAAGAGGGAGAAGCAGGATCATGCTGAGCCGGGAGCCTGATGCGGACTCGATCCCAGGACTCTGGGATCATGACCTGAGCTGAGGGCAGACGCTTAATCAACTGAACCACCCAGGCATCCCTAATGTTTGTGGATGTGTTTTAAATGTCAAAAGTAATACACTTTTATTTTAGAACATCGAGAGATTTCCAAAAAGCACACAAAAGGAAAAAAATTTTTAGCAATCCCTTTGCTTCCAAATAATCCTTGTTAACATTTGGTATCTTTTATTCTAGTCTTTTACTTTATTCTTCCGGTATTTTTATAAGTTTATATATACATATATTCTTTTAAAATATAATTTTATACTTCTTCCTGTTATTTTTTGAACTAAATATATCTCTTGAAGTTTTCATGTTATTAAATTTGGGGGTTGGGAATCATTTTTAATGGCTGCATAATATACCGTTACACAGATGTACCATGATTTCTTTGATCAGCCCCTTATTTTTGGCATTTAGGTTTGAGGCTGTTGTAAAGCAACACCAAGAAAAATTATATGTTGTGATTCTTATTACTTCCTTAGGGAAGATTGCTAGAACTGGAATTGCTGGATCAAAGGAGAAATTTTTATCTGAATGAGACAGTAGATGACAACAAATAACTGAACAAAAATCCCAGAAAAGCAAAAATTTAAATATAAGACCCCTGAAACAACATGAAGAAAACACTTACAGGTTGGCTGGAGAGATTTGTAGTGAAATGAGGATAATAGCAGTAATAAAAACAATTGCTGACTACTTACTATATGTCACGAATTCTTCCATGTGCATTTAGCAATATAATTTATTATAAAGAAGGCTAGAATTTAAAAGTTAGGGCAGTATTCCTCAGGTCATTCAAAATGCCATGGGATTTAAAAACTTTACAGGAATGAAAAAATGAAGTTGTCTAAAATCAACTTAATTTGTACAAACATTACCTATGAGACAGGGAATAACTGTTGATGTCCTTTGGGTATTCTACAGTGTGCTGGGTTGAGTGAAAAAAACCTCACTGATTATATTTTCTTTAGGAGAGAGAGATTAACCTCCCAGGAATAAAAACTGGCAGACTGAATATATGCATTCACTTCTGCTCCCTCTCAATGCTTCATTAAAATGATAGTAAGTAGATTGTTTTAATTTTAAAAAAAAATTTAAAGATTTATTTGAGAGAGAGAGAATAAGCAGGGGGATTGGGGAGGGGGAAAAGCAGGCTTCCCATTGAGCAGGGAGCCTGATGCGGGACTGATCCCAGGACCCCAGCATCATGAGCTGAGCCGAAGACAAACACTTAACCGTCTGAACCACTCAGGCACCCCTAAGTAGATTTTTTTTAAAGGCAGAGAAAAAAAAAAAAAAGGAAGAATGAGAAAGACAGTAGCCACAAACCTCCAGAGGCTAGAAAGCAGATGTATATGTGGTAAATGACTTAGCAGATATGAAAAAGCTGTATCCTAAGCCAGTAGCAGGGAAAGCCAAGAATCCATTCCCAGAAGTCTCAAGAACTGGCAGCACCAGGTACCTCCAAAAGTGGAGGTGAAGGGGAGGGGCTAAATAAGGAGGACCTGTTGAAAATCATTTTAGGAATCCTCCAACCTCCTCTCCATTCTCTGCAATTGGGTGAATATCCCTTTTTCCACTCCAACAACAGACAGAGGTAAAGCTGAGGGATCTGTACCAGGGAACTCCAGGCAGAGTTGAGGGCCCATGGTACCCTCCTGAAAACAGGGCGATCCAATGAAGGTATGTGAAATAGACGTGAGACCCCTCAAGTTTCCTTTTCCATGTGGTTTCATGAAAACTACAGCCAGACCTTCATCCTCAGGCAGGAAACTGAAACAGTCTTCTCAGGGGAATCTGACCAAAGAAGGAAGACCTAAAGGTATGGATATCAGAGGTCTGCTAAGTAAAAAACTCAGCCAGATCACTCTTCAGTAAAACTTGTAGTTGACCAGCTCTATCAATGTCTTCGGGGCTTCCAATTAGCCTTTTTGTCTTTAATTCTTAAATAGGAAGTGATAGCCCATTCTCCAGACATGCTGGATATAGAGATCGATACATCCTACAATGCACAGGAGAGGCCCCACAACTAAGAATTATCCAGCCCCAAATGTTAATAGTGCTGAGATGAAGATATCCTGCTTTAAAGTATGTACATGTGTAAAACTGATAAAAATATACATACACACATCCCCTACATACACACACACACACACAGATTAAAAATCATGACAACTTAAAAAAAATCCTTCAGTTGGGAGGAAAAAAAACAAGGTGAAAATTTAGAAAACAAACTGAAAAGGTAATCATTCCAAGAAAACCGAAGAGGCACTCAAAATTGAAGGCAAAACTTCATCAACACCAACTTCTACCAATAGGAATTTCAACCTTTTCAGAAGGAAAACCTGAAGTTTTCAGTGTCTAAACTTCAAATTCAGAAATATTTACATAGATAGGGGAAAAGCAGCTTGGCAGGTGAAATAATAAGAAACAGTGATAAATTGTGGGAAAAAAAGAAATTCAAGTAATCAAAGGCCAAAAGAAAAAGTTCACATGCTTCCCACTGGTTCATTGCTTTATAAAAATGATTAATGTGGCATTGGAGGACAAGAACCTGACAAACAGCTGAACTTGTTAGCATGCTTCCAATGTTCAAGAGTAAACTACTTCATTAACAAGCCAAGGGAAAGGATCCAGAGGTATTTCAATGCAGATGACATGTGAATTAATTTGAAAGTCTTTTCCAATTATCTTTCTAATTATATCAAGTCATTTTTTAAAAAATCAAATGTTAAAGGACAGTCATCCAAAAACATGCATGAGGAAAAGAATTATAGCTGAGATGCAGTCCTCTTAGGAGAAGCAGGATGGAAGGAAAGAGCAGTTTCTTTATTTTGTATCCCTAAAACCCAATAAATAATGTCTACGCAGGCAAGAGGTGTCCAAGATGGTGTCATAGTTAGACCCTGAACTTACCTCCTCCCAAAGACACACAGAATCTATACCTACCTAGAGAGCAATTCCTCCTGAAAAAGTACTAGGGCTAACTGAACAGCTTCTGCACAACAAAGTGTAAAGGGACCACAAAGAGAATGGCAGGAGAGATGGAGACACAGTAACCATGGAAACCCCACCCTTGATGCTATAAACTGCAGTACTATGAACATTGTCCAGGAGAGATTACATTAGGCTACGAAACAAATACCAATAAATTTAAGAAGACCGAAATTATAGCAAGCATCTTTTCCAACCACAATGCGATGAAACTAGAAATCAATCACAAGAAAACAGGGAAAAAACCCACAAATACATGGAGCTAAAGAACATGCTATTAAACAACCAGTGGGGAAATGTCTGTTCATGTCTTCTGCCCATTTCTTGACTGGGTTATTTGTTCTATGAGTGTTGAGTTTGATTAAGTTCTTTATAGACTTTGGATACAAGCCCTTTATCTGATATGTCATTTGCAAATATCTTCTCCCATTCTGTCAGTTGTCTTTTGGTTTTATGGACTAAACAACCAATGGGTCAATGAAGGAATCAAAGAGGAAATCAAAAAATACCCGGAGATAAATGAAAATGGAAATGCAATGGTTCAAAACCTTGGGGATGCAGTAAAATCTGTTGTAAGGGGTAAGTTTATAACAATACAGGCATTCCTCAATAAAAGAGAAAAATCTCAAATAGTCTAACTAACTTACACCTAAAGGAACAGGAAAAAAAAAAAAGGAACAAAGCAAGTCCTAAATTAGAAGGAAGGAAATTATAAAGAGCAGAGCAGAAATAAATGAAATAGAGGCTAAAAAACCTATAGGAAACATTAATGAAACAAGGAGCTGGTTCTTTGAAAAGATAAATATATTGATAAACATTTATCCAGACTCATCAAGAAAAAAAAAAGACTCAAATTAGAAATATGAGAGAAGGTACAATTGACACTACAGAGGTACAAAGGATAAGAGACTGCTCTGAAAAACTATATGCCAACCAACTGGACACACTAGAAGAAATGGATAAATTCCTAGAAACACTGTTTCCAAGACTGAATCAAAAAAGAAAATCTGAATAGACCAATGACAAGTAATGAAACTGAAAAACTATAAAACAAATATCCAGGACCAGATAGCTTCGCAGGTGAATTCTACCAAATGTTTAAAGAAGACTTAATACCTATTTTTCTCAAACTACTTCAAAAAACAGAAGAGTAAGGAAAACTTCCAAATTCTTTCTATGAGGGCAGCATTACTTTAATACCAAAACTGGAAAAAAAGAAAACCCCACTACAAACAAAGAAAATTACAGGTCAATATCCCTAATGAATATAGATGAAAAAATTGTCAATAAAATATTAGTAAATCTAATTCAACAATACTCATCCACCACAACCGAGTGGAATTTATTCCAGAGAACAAGACTAGTTCATACCCACAGATAAAACATGATACCAACACATTAACAAACGAATAAAATCATATGACAAAATTCAGCATCCATTCATGACAAAATTTTCAACAAAATGAGTTTAGAGGAAATATACCTCAACCTAATAAAAGCCATATAAAAAAAAAGTCCACAGCTAACATCATACTCAGTGGTAAAAAATCAAAAGCATTTCCTCTAAGATCAAGAACAATGATGTCCATTCTCACCACCTATATTCAACAGATTGCTGTAGCAATCAGACAAGAAATAAAAGACATCCAAATTGGTATGGAAGAAGTAAACTGTCACTATTTGCAGATGACATGATATTATATATAAAAAACCCTAACAACTCCACCAGAAAACTATTAGAATAAAGGAATTCAGTGAAGTCACAGGATACAAAATTAATATAAAAAAATTCCTGCTTTTCTATACATTAATAACAAGGTAGCAGAAAAATTAAGAAAATAATCCCATTTTTGGGATTTGCATTTACAATTTGGGATGATGCATTTACGATTGCATCAGAAAGAATAAAATAGCCAGGAAGACATTTAACCAAGGAGGTGAAAGACATGTAGTATGAAAATTGTATGACACTGATGAATGAAACTGAAGAAGACACAATCAGGTAGAAAGATATCCCATGCTCATGGGTTGGAAGAATCAGAATGTTAAAATGTTCATACTGCCCAAAGCAATCTACACATTTCAGTGCAAACCCTATCAAAATACCAATGGTATTTTTCACAGAACTAGAACAAGTATTCCTAAAATTTTTATGGAACCATAAAAGACCCTGAGTAGCCAAAGCAATTTTGAGAAAGAAAAACAAAGTTGGAGGTATCACAATGTCAGATTTCAAGATATACTACAAACCTGTAGTAATCAAAACAATATGGTATTGGCACAAAAACAGACACAAAGCTCAAAGGAACAGAACGGAACATCCAGAAAATAAACCTATGCTTGCTTATGTGGTCAATTAATGTATGACCAAAGCGGCAGGTACATACCACAGGGAAAAGACAGTCTCTTCAACAAATGGCACTGGGAAAACTGGACAGGTATGTGCAAAGAATGAAACTGGATCAATGCCTTATACCAAAGACAAATTACAAGTGCATTAAGGACCTAAATGTAAGACTTGAAATCACAAAACTCCTAAAAGAAAACATAGGCACTAATCTTCTGGATCTGTCTTCAAAGGAAACAAAAGGAAAAATAAATAATTGGGATTATTATCTTACTAAAAAGTTATTGTGCAATGAAGGAAAGCAGCAACAAAACAAAAAGGCAACTTACTGAATGAAAGAACATATTTGCAAATGGTATATCCAATAAGGGGTTAATATCCAAAATAGATAAAGAACTCAGACAACTCAACACACACACACACACACACACACACACACAAAATCTGATAAAAAAATGGACAGAGGACTTGAACAGACATTTCTCCGAAGATGTACAGATGGCCAAGAGACACGTGAAAAGGTGTTTAACATCACTAATCATCAGGGACAGACAAATCAAAAACACAGTGAGATATCACCTCACCAGTCAGAAGGACTGGTATCAAAAAGATAAGAAATGAGAAGGATATGGAGAAAAGGGAACCTTGGTGCACTGCTAGTAGGAATGAAAATTGTATGGAAAACAGTATGGAGGTTCCTCAAAAAATTAAAAATAGAAACACAATATGACCCAGTAATTCCACTTCTGGGTGTTTACCCAAAGAAAACAAAAACAGCAATTTGAAAAGAGATCTGCACCCCTATATTTATTGCATTATTTACAATATCTAAGATATGGAAGCAGTAGATGAATGCATAAAGGATGGATATATATACATACACACACACACACACACACACTGGAATATCAACCATAAAAAAGAATAAAATTTTGCCATTTGTAACAACATGGATGGACCTAGAAGTTTTTTTTTTTTTTAAGATTTTTATTTATTTATTTGATACACAGAGAGAGATCAGATCACAAGTAGGCAGAGAGGCAGGCAGAGAGAGAGGAGGAAGCAGGCTCCCCACTGAGCAGGGAGCCCGATGCAGGGCTCCATCCCAGGACCCTGAGATCATGACCTGAGCCGAAAGCAGAGGCTTTAGCCCACTGAGCCACCCAGGCGCCCGACCTAGAAGTTTCTACTCTAAGTGAAATATATGTCAGAGAAAGACAGATACTATATGATTTCATTTATATGTGGAATCTAAAAAAACTACACAAATAAAGAAAAACCAGAACAAAAAACAACAAAATGGAAATAGACTCAAATACAGAGGACAAACTGGTTGTTGGAGGGATGGTGTGTGGAGGAATGGGTGAAATGGGTGAAGGGGATTAAGAAATACAAACTTCCAGTTACAAAATGAATAAGTCACAGAGATGAAAAGTACAGCATAGTGAATATAGTCAATATTATTATAATAATATTATATGGTGACAGATAGTGACTACACATTGTGGTGAGCATTTTGTAACCTATATAACTGTCGAACCACTACGTTGTACACCTGAAACTAATATTGTATATCAAGTATATTTCAATAAAATTTTAAAAACCCTGGAAAGAGTCACAGAGGTAGAAATGGTCAAGCGTAATGCAAAAGAGAATGAACACATAGGAGAGCAAAGAAGATTCTACAGGATCCTTTAGAAGAGCAGGCAATTAAACAATGAGCTAGGAAAAATACCAATCTCTGTCATAAAGTTCTTGTTATACTTAATAAAAAATCAGATCAGAATAAAATTCATTATGATGACAAAATTTGAAAACCACCTCAAGTGTCAAGTTATAGCACTTTGTTTTTCTTTTCCTGATAATGAACATGGCTTTAAGATCAATTTACCCAATCAGTGCTGCGCTGAAGAAAAGAAACAAATTTACTGAGAGGCAATTATCAGAAGAAGGTCTCTTTCATAAAGCAGCCACGTCCTTTATACGCAGTATAAATATAAAGAGTTAACAAATGTAAAAATCCACTCTTAACCCACGCTGGTGCCTGTGAGCTATACTGGACCCTTGTGTTCATTACGGGTGATCCAAAGCTTTAGGATATTTCCAAGTCTTTCTATGGAATAACAAGGACATACTCAGCCACAAATGGAAACTCTCTTATAAAAATTAAGAACAGTCTCTTAAGCTAAATGGGAAGAGGATCTTTTAGGGTATACCTCAATAAAAGTAGTTTAACAAAACCTTAATAGAAAAGAACAAGATGCCAGTGGACATTAGGCTGCACTAAATCTGCCAGGGAAATGGGATTAAACTAACCATATTTTGCCAGTGCAAAACTGTTTTTGACCACAAGGATTCCTTAAACAAAATGTTATTTCCAGAGTTGAGAATGGTACAGTGGCCGCCAGAACAGACGAACTTGTTCATTAAAAGCAAACACTTCTTTGCCTTCTTGCTGGTGTTGGAGGATGAGTCATATATCCCTCTCCCTTCCCCAGGTTTGCCTTCACAACACACACACACACACACACACACACACACACACACACACACAGACGCGTGTGCGCGCGCGCACTTTGCAGTTCTTGGGGGAACAAGTGACAACTCAAATGACTGTAAAAGCATTAGAAGGACTTCCCAAAGTAGCAGAGGTGGTAAGGCATTGGAATCTAAGAAGCTTACCGTCTTGCCTCTAGCTCCCTTGGGTCCAGTTTCTCCTGGACCACCAGGGTCCCCAGTCTCACCCTAAATCAATTCAGAAAAATACAATGGTAATTAAAATCGAAGAGCTATATCTCGATGTTTTTAAATATGAAGACATTTTCCATATACATTTTAATCTTCAACAATCTTCTTTCACGTGTCTGCCATCTCTGCTCTCCTCCCTCCCCCCATTTTTATAGCTCTCTACACAGCACGCTGCAGCCTCATTGTTTGACTTTTGTCTCCCTCTCTCCAGCCACAACAGCCTCCTCTGGGACATGAATGCTGCCCTTTATTTCGTCCCCTGATCCTATCACAGGACCTGGCATTTACTGAGCTCAGTAAATGTTTCTAGTAAAAGTGATAGCCTTAAGGTAGAAGGCATCATTGCTAACGTATCACTGAAAGGTGACTGATAATCACATTGGAAAAATTGAGCAAAATGAAGAATTCAGGTTTTGGTTTTCCTTACATTTTACCTTCCTTTGAGCAAAGAAGAAAATACATATGATACGGGGGAAGGAGTCCATGTGAGAAGAAAAATAATGATTTCTTCCTTTACTTATGAATTTAAATACTAGAAATGAAATATTTTTAAAAGACTGCTTCTTTCTTCCCCCATTTTCCTCATAAAGGTTTCTTTCTTTCTTTCAAGAAAAAAAGAGAATGTGCACATGGGAGTGAGTAGGGGTGGGGGCAGAAGGAGAGAGAGAATCCCACACTGAGCGTGGAGCCTGACGAGGGGCTCAATCTCACAACCCTGAGATCACGACCTGAGCCGAAATCAAGAGTCGGACGCCTGATTGAGCCACCCAGGTGCCCCTGAAGGTTCTTTTTATTCATTTTATAACCATTCTTCTATTGTCCTATGATACATTTCATAACCTCAGGAGTAATTTCTGATTGATCTTTACTTAATATGAAGTACACGGTACCTTAGGTCCACTTTCTCCAGGAAATCCTTCTTGCCCCTATAATTGACAGTATGGAAAATTAACATATGTACACATCACCAAGGTAGGTTTGTGTTGACTTTAATTTTACCTGTTGCCTTATTTGGTTTTAGTATCTCTGAATCAAGAAAGGGCCAAAACTACTGAAAATTAAACTGTACAGCACTATTTGAGAAACCAGCTCTAATTTCCAAATTAAGCTATTTATACCAAAATATCATGACAACCTAGATAATTGGATAAATGTGCACATCTGAGGAATTATAAATCAGCTCTCCTTCCACTGAAGGCATTTAACAGGATAGCAGGCCAGATGGTCAAGTGTTTCTGAAAGTCTTCTTGACACATATTTCAATGGAGAAATTTAAGAAGCCTAGAGGCTTCATTGGTTTTCTAGGCCTCTGTTTACTTTACTTAGTTCACGGACTATAACTGAAGACCCCTGACAATCTCCATCTGATGAAAAAAATTCATTTAAAATAAAGTTTAGTTTCTGATTATTACAAATAGAATCTCCTCAAACATATATAAAATACAAAATAGAAAGAAGAAAAATCATCTAAAATCTCACTACCCAGAACCATTATAAATGTTTTATCATATTTTCTTTAAGCTCTTCAAAATGCATTTTTAGCACAACTGGGATATTCTTTTTGATTTTTTTATATCCTGATTTTTTACTTGATATTATCACATAACTTCTTTATGTGATTATAAACTTCATTTATATTCATCTTGAAAAGTGGCTAATATTCCAGTGCCATAAGCTACTTTATATTTCTCTTTATCAGATACTGAGATTGTTTCCAATTAATTCTCTATTCTGAAGAGAAATTTCTCTGGAAATGTCTCATTCATTAGTGACTTCTTTTTTCAAAGAAATGTTAGCTTTTTGGGGTTTGTTTATCCTTCCAGACAGCCTCTTGCATCATTCCTAGTGGGATTTCACTTGGAATTAAATTGATCCTTTATAATGTTCTAGACTTTCCAACAAGAATTTGGATGTGTTCATTTAGTGAAGTTTTAGATTTCAGTAATTTTTTTTGTCATAGGTCTCAAACGTTTTGCAGAAAGGATATTCTTAACTCTATTATGTTTTTGTGGGTATTGTTAATATGGTTTCTAGTGGTAATTGTTAGTATATAGGAATCACTGGTTTTGTAAATTTATCTATCTTACTTCCAGACACTTAAATGTTCAAAATACAAGGTTATAATTCTGACACAAAGTTAAAAGTTTCGATTTTTGAATTATTGCTTGGCCCAATGCATTTAGAAAGATGCAGTAAAACGTCTTACCACTGGTTAAACATTAAGAAGAGAACTTTGGAATGCCTCCCTAAGTAAACCCAAGCACAGAGCTGCTAAGATTAGATGCACTGTTCGGGCTGGAACAAGTCAGGTCCTGGCCGCACATCTTTGCAAAGGAACAGAAATTTAATTTTCATGTTTCAGTTGTCGCCTGCACCTTAAGCCATCGAATTGTTTTCTCTTTTACCACATTCTCCAAGGGATATCAACAAATAAATTATCAAAATCTATCTCCAAATGTCCAAGACTGCCCTATTCAATGCTTTTCCCCTCTTGAATGTGTCAAAAACAAAGACCACAAAACCAAAACAAGCAACAAAACAAATGGAAATGTCCAGCTTCCAGTCAACGTGTCTAACTTACCTTTGCTCCTTTACTTCCAATGCTACCATAACCTGGGTTGCCATCATCACCCTGTAAACAAAGGCATTAATTACAAATACCCCAGACTACAAACTGGAGGGAGGCTTACTCACATGAGAATAAGACACCAAAAGTTTTTTGGTTTGATTAGGAGAAAGTAAGAAGCAGTTCTCTCCCTGGGGCTGGCCACTAATATTTGGTGAGAATGGCACTAACCGCAACTCTCAGTGACAGAGACAGTGCGTTGTCTGAGGCTCACTCGTATCATCTGTAAAATGGAACTAAAAATTCTAACTACTCATGGTGTTATTATGAAGACTGAATGGGAAAATTTCAGGCATACAGTAATCACAATAAAAGGAGGTAGTCATGTTAGCACTTCTGTTTAACACCTGTATTTTAAATACCTTTCAGTTTGCTAGATGAGAATAAGACCCCCTAAATGCCTGGCCAGGGGCTACTGTCAGACCCTTGCAAAAGGTCTTTGTAAGAAGTCCTGAGCACTGGGGGAGTTTGGGCTGGATTTCCGATGAACAGGTCCTGATGGGAGGAAAGAATGGGAGAAGGCTTATGGGGGATGCTAAACATAAGTTTTGTCCAGTTAATCATTTAGCTTCAAAAGCATCCCGGCCAGGTGTTTGGTACCTGAGATGTTGCTACCTTAGGAAAGCTGGCCAAGGAACTAATCCAAATGGAAGATAACATCTCAATTTCCAGAAAGCTATCAGGCTAGACTGGGGTGGTATCTTTAATGCACTCTTCAGAGAACCACATGGGATATCGATTGAATGAAAGATTCCAAGGGCCAGGTCAAAAGTAGGGATCAATACAAACCGGCAAGCCTCGAGGACCTGGGAGGCCAACAGCTCCTTTTTCTCCCAAATCTCCAGGTTCTCCCTGTCAAACAGAATGAAACATGTCCTTATTAGTTTGCTGCTGCCTTTTTTTTTTTTTGTAAAGGAAACTGGAATTGATGGTACTAAGACAACAGTTAGTTATACAGTTGTGTGTCCATGTGTGTCACACACCGTGACAATGGCTTCGTGGTCAGGACTGCAAGTTGTGTAAGTTGTGCAAGGAATTGCTCTTGTTGGCCAGTGAGGTATCCTCCACTGATGAATGAAGTCCCAGCAAGTCTGATGCATTGTTCAGTGCAAGCTGCCATCATGGAAGCTCAGTGCCATGAGCCACACCCTTGGAAATGTTTTACCATGAGTCAAAGAGGAAGCTCTGTAGTGTTTAAAAAAATTAACAAAATTGTTTCCAAGATGATCCCTCAAATCATCTGGCTGCTGCAAAGACAACAGACTCACTAATCTAGTTTGAAGGGCTAATCAAGATAACCAAGGTAGCATGACACCCGTGGCAACAGTTTCTGACTTCTGACTAGTAGAACATCTACCGTGGATTATAAATCAATCTCAGTATTATGTTGAGTCAAGTCCAGCTACTTGGGAAAGTTAAATTTAACACAGTTTTACAAAAGAAGGTTAACTCCTTTAAAAAAAAAACCCTTAAAATTTTAGATTTTAGATTTGTAGAAATGTTTAAGTAGTACAGAGAATTCCTATACACTCAATATCTAGCTTCCCCTATTGTTAACATTGTTTTAGTTACATTAGGGCACATTTATTACAATGCATAAGTGAATATTGATTTATTATTATTATTCATTAAAGCCCATACTTTAGTCAGATTTTCCTTTTCCAGTTTTTACCTAATATCCTATTTCTGTTCCAGGATCCTATACAGGATACCATATCATGTCTCCTTAAGCTCTTTTATACTGTGACACAGTTTATCAGATTTTCCTTGTTTTTCAATGACCTTGACCGTTGTGAGGAGTACACTCAGATATTCTGTAAGATGTCCCTCAATTGGGGTTTTTCTCATGATTAAGTTGGATTTTATGGGTTTTGTGTGTGAAGACCACAGAGGTAAAGTGTCATTCTTAGCACAACATTATCAAGAGAACATAATATCAACACAGGATCATCACTGATGTTAACCTGGACCATTTGACTGAGGTAGTGTTGGTCAAGTTATTCCCCCCTGCCCTTCCCATAATGTACTCTTTGGAAGAAGGAGTGTGGAAGTGTGTGGAGCCCACACTAAGGAGTGGGAGTGGTTAACTCATTTTTAAGGACAGAAGGCAACTCAGTTAAGTGTGAAAAGTGCAAATGGACAAATGTCCACCAGCACTGAACTCTGAGAGTAAAACAGAACAGGGTCCCATGGATGGGAAAAAGATCACCTTCCCTGATATCTTTCTTCCAGGGTAGTGGCTCTCAAAGTATTCTCTGGAGGCCACCTGCCTCACGATGACCTCAGGTCCACATGCAAAGGAAATTCCTGGCCCCCACTGGTATAGTTTCTGGTAATGGAGCCCAAGAATATGCCTTTTTAAAAAGCTTCTCATCTGATTCTTATACACAGTGAAATTTGAGAACATCTGCTATAAGGTAGGGAAACAAGGGCATTGTCCTGGACAATGGCTTGTCTAGGGTCACTTTGTTATTGGTAGAGCCAGGTGTTGAGCCTTAGATTAATCGCTGAGTTGCTTGCCTCCCTGGGAACTTGAGCTTATTGGAATAAGGTAGGAGTAAATGTTGGGGGCTCATCTCAGTTAACAATGAATCTAGAGGACTCCATTTATCTGGGGACTTCCAAAGGATCTGGGCTTGCTTTGAGGGTACTTATTTCCAAATTCTTGCCCTCTCCCTTTAAAAGTCCCTCTTATTAAGAATGATCTTTTTGGCACAACTACCCTGCTCCTATCTATCTCCTTCTACACTCTGACCTATAACTGGCTCTAGGAGCCCTCCATTACTGCCTAATTCTCTCCTGCTTCCTTCTGTCACACCCTTTGGAGTGCTTTCATTTCATAAGCAAACCTTCTCTATGCATCCATGACAGCTGCACGCAGACATACATCCTTCCTCACTATAAGATAAATTTGATTCTCATCAGTGACACCACTTCTCCTGGAGCCTTTTTGAGGGCAAGGCAGCAGCAATTGTCTCGGTTTCAAACCTTCCCTTTCAGACTACTATTGCCACAGTGCATGCTCTAGGAATCCTTTCTTGTTGGAGTTGACTATCCCTGTTTTCCATGCATCTCATTTCACCCTCCAGTCAATGGTCCTTGCAACTCGACTGCTGGCCTCCAACATTTCAGTCCTTCTTAGCAGATCTTCATTACAAAGCTAGCCCCTCTTCTCATGTCCTCATTCTCATCCTCTGTGTCAAGAAATTTCTCAATTATCTATTCTGACATCTTCAACCTTCTTCTTTCTGTTTTTGTCCTCTTTGCTCAGACACATACTATACAGTTTCTCCTATCATTGAAAACAAATACCCAGCTTCAATCTGTCCTGGACTGGTAGTTAACGTCCTCCCCCTGCCCCTAAGCCTAGCTTCTTCAAGGAGTAGTTTATACCCCTGAATCCATTTCTTCCTCACCAACACATTGTACAGTCCCTTTGCAGGTTGTGTCCCTTCCTTTCTCCTCCTCTCGAATGCTACATTTTTGAAACTATTCTTTGGTGCATCTTAGCCACCAGAGGCAATGGCTTCTGCACTCCCCCTTATCAGTTCTGCTGATACCAGCTGATACATTTGACCTCTCTTTCCTCAACCCCTCTTCTCAGCATCCAGTATGCATTTATTTCTTTCCCCTCCTTTCTAACAATCCACTCCTCTTACCCTTCTTACAAATAGACTCCACTGTCTTTTTAAAACTCCAAAAGCCTCTGAGACTGCATGTCCCACCAGCCCTAAACTCTTTCCTCTATTCTCCAAAACGAGTGGTTCCCTTCTTTCTGACACCACTCTTTCTCATGACTTTCCTATTTCTGGGAGGGTGTTCACTCATGCTGGAAGTCCACGAGTCATCTAGCCCTCTTCTCTCTACCTTAGTTCCCTACCGGAAGAGTCCTCCAGAATCATCATGAGCCCCTCCTATCCTCACTCCACTAAGTCATCCAATCGCTGCTTGTCTTGGGAGACTGTTAGACTAGACTTGAGCTAGTCTCCTGGCTGCCAATCCCTCAGCTTTCAAAATATTTCTACACTGAGTAGCCTATTCGAAATCCTCCCAAGTCTGGCTGTGTTCAAACACTCCATTAAAAAAAAATTGTAAACAGCACTGTTTTGGCTACCTAATAAAGCGAGTGACCACAGACTTTTTTTTATGTGCCTATAAGACAGGATCATTTTTTTCCCCCAAATACCCACACCCAGGATTTTCCAACCCCATGCTTTCCTTCACATAATTTCTTTTCCCTGAAATCCTCCATGCTTCCTCTCTGCTTGTCAAAGTCTTTCTTATCTTCTAGGGTCTGCTCCAAGTCTGTATGCTCTATGATGTTTCTTTCCCAGCCCAGAACTACTTCACTAATACTATATTTAAACCTCCATTCTCAGACCCATATTCTGGTCTACTTTACGTCATAGATTATTGTCTTGAAAACATTCTAAATTCCATGGGGATTGGTTACATGTCATATCTATTATACAACACAGAAATTCTTTCATTAAGCAAATATTTACTAAGCAGTTGTGTGCCAGGAACTGCTCAGAGTACTAGAGATACATCGGTGAGCAAACAAAGATATCTACTCTCCTGAAACTGTGTTTTCTGATCCAACAGAACACCAGTAGAGTGACTTTGTCTTAAAAGGTGTTCAGCAAATGTTTGCATGCATGGAGTAAACAAAGAAGAAGACAGAAGGGGAGGAAGAAGAGAGGGGCAAAGGAAGGCCTGCCCCAGAACAGTCTTTCTTCCCTGAGGGCCCCCCCCCCACCGGCTAAGACTGGGTGTAGCCCCTCATGAAATTATGCTGAGCTGGAATCCTTGACCTCACTGTGGTCCACACCCACGTCCTTAGATGTTGCTGGCTCTCTAAGAATCAACCCAGGGTGTAGGGGGCAACAAGAGGTTCTCCTTTGTGTTGAAAGGGCTCTGGCTAATACAACCAGACACACTCACTTTGAGGAGAAAACCTTAACTTCGGTGGGCTTCAAGAATGTGACCTACTTTATTTCCTTGGCTTCCCAAATGGCCTGGACTCCCTGCTTCTCCTCCTGGTCCTGGAGGCCCCTGAAACAAAACAAGGATCGCAAATATAGCAGAACATAAAGCAACTTTCCCCTAAACCCTTTGTGTCTCTTCTAAGAGGAAAATGAACCACAGATGGGAAAAGAGTTATGGCTTTATTGATTTCTGCTCTGGAAAAAAGTATCACAGCTGTCAAATAAAAACTAGTAAATAAAAGAAAATTAATAAAGTAATTCATGCCAGATGTGGCCTAAATGATCATGCTTTCTTGAGTCTTCTTTTCCAAAGAGATTTTACATTCTCACTGCTTTGCTTTTACAGCAGATGTTGCTAAAATGTCCAACATTTAAAGAAGGCATTCCAAGTGATATTTGCCTTTAGCTGTACTCTGTTTGGTTCCTTGTTTTGGTAGAAAGCATTTTTAAGGTAAACTTTTATTTATTTGCAAACAATATAATTTGTCCAATAGAAAGCTCAAGAAACTTCACTGAAATAATTAGCGTTAATAACAAAATATGTTCAGGTGTACCAGATAAATATTCTGAAATAATTTTCTCTTTCCTACCGATAAGTGAGAAAAGTAAATATACATGAATTCCCATTCGCCACTAGAAAGAAAGAAATTGTAAAAAGTGTAGAATTTAACAAGTTAAAAGACTTATATAAAGAAAGCTTTAAGATCTTACTGAAGAACATAACAAAAGTTAGCACAGGGATAAACATACCACACATGTATATGGAAAATCTATTTGATATAATAGAAGTCTCTCTCTTTTTTTTTTTTTTAAAGATTTTATTTATTTATTCAACAGAGAGAGAGATCACAAGTAGGCAGCGAGGCAGGCAGAGAGAGAGGAGGAGGCAGGCTCCCTGTGGAGCAGAGAGCCCGATGCGGGCCTCGATCCCAGGACCCAGGGATCATGACCTGAGGCGAAGGCAGAGGCTTTAACCCACTGAGCCACCCAGGCGCCCTAGAAGTCTCTTTAATGATCCAGAAAGCATGTTTTACTGGGATAGCTTTAGAGCTGAACATTTAAAAGTCCCAATTCAGAGACAGCCCAACTGCCATCTTGTATTATTAACATTTGGGATCAGATTTTTCCTTTGGGATATCCAAACATATGGCAACAGAAATTCCATTTGGTTAAAATGTTTACATACGTATTTGTAAATAATCTTAACACCAGTGAACTGAAATCATTTTCAAATTTTTCTTTTTCTTTTCTTTTCTTTTTTTTTTTTTGAGGGGGCGCCTGGGAGTCTGCTTTTGGCTCATTTCATGATCCCAGGATCCTGGGATCAGCCCCACATCAGGCTCTCTGCTCAGCAGGAAGAAAGCTGTTTCTCCCTCTCCCACTCCCCCTTTATGTGTTCCCTCTCTGTCAAATAAATAAAATCTTTAAAACGATTTTCCTTTTTTTTGGCCATGGTTACTGTAATTAAAAAATAAATAAGCCAAATCTGTGTAGTAAGCATATTTAGCAAATTTTATTCAGAAAAAATTATGACATTAACCTTATCTTTAAAAAAATTAAAAATGTGAGCGCCTGGGTGGCTCAGTGGATTAAAGCCTCTGCTTTCGGCTCAGGTCATGATCTCAGCGTCCTGGGATCGAGGCCCGCATTGGGCTCTCTGCTCAGCAGGGAGCCTGCTTCCTCCCCTCCCTGTCTCTCTGCCTACTTGTAATCTCTCTGTGTCAAATAAATAAATAAAAAAAAATCTTTAAAAAAATAATAAGGGCGCCTGGGTGGCTCAGTGGGTTAAAGCCGCTGCCTTTGGCTCAGGTCATGATATCAGGGTCCTGGGATCGAGGCCCACGTCGGGCTCTCTGCTCAGCAGGGAGCCTGCTTCCTCCTCTCTCCTCTCTCTCTGCCTGCCTCTCTGCCTACTTGTAATCTCTCTCTCTGTATCAAATGAATAAATAAAATCTTTAAAAAAAAATAAAAAAATTAAAAAAAATTAAAAATGTAATTAAGTTGGACAAAAAATTTCCTAATAGGAAAGACTGTTGAATAATATATTGGTCACTTAGGGAAGATAATAATGATCTTTCCACAACTTTCCACATTTTCCTCTCCCTTCTTTATCTCTAAAGAAGAATCTCAATTTCTTCACCTTCTATAGCTCTCAAAACTTTCCCTTCAAAATCTCCCTTCCACCAGTGCCTGGCGCTAGCTCCGATGACCTTCATATTCAATCTAATTAGATGTTTTCTGTACTTGGGGTGCCCGGGTGGCTCAGTCATTAAGCGTCTGCCTTCGGCTCAGGTCATCATCCCAGGGTCCTGAGATCGAGCCCCACATCAGGCTCCCTGCTTGGTGGGAAGCCTGCTTCTCCCTCTCCTACTCCCCCTGCTCGTGTTCCCTCTCTCGCTGTCTCTCTGTCAAATAAATAAAGTCTTTAAAATAAAAAGATGTTTTCTATTATTTGAGTTTGATCATGTATTCTTTGAAACTTTTCCCTTAATTTCTGTAACACCATGGACTTCCTGGTCCCTCTATGGTCTCCTCCATTTACCACTCTTAAATCTCCGTGTACCCTGGATATATCCATCCTTGGACCTTATTTTCTCACTTAATTGCCCCTCCTCCTGAGTGACACTCCCATAGATTCACATGCCACTTTACAAAATAACTCCTAAATGCATGGATCTCCTGCCCAAACCACTCAACTAAACGCCAGACTCATATATTAAAATGTCTCTTGGGTATCCCATAGGAATTGATTACCACAGATAATTATATTTACTCTAAGTCATGCTTAGTGTCATATTCTCTTTATTAAGGAATGGTGCCGCCCTTTTCCTCCCTGAAACCCAAGCTGGAATCCTAGGAATCATCCTAGACCCCTTCCTTAGCTTATCTCTCAAAACCTATCAATTACAAGTCCTACAGACTCTATTGCCTTTCTGTACCCATCTCTCTTCCATTCCTATTGCTATTACCTACTTTCAGGCCTTCCTGCCTTCTGTCTAAATTCCTGGATTCCCTGACTGTAGCCTGGCCTCTTTCTAATCCATTCTTCTCTCCTTTTCCCTTTTGATTTAAAATGTCAGGTTGATGCTGTCACTTTTTTTGAAATTCTGAATTCTGAGTAACTTTCAGAATAAAGTTGATGATCTTTATTTATTAATATATGAGATCCCTCAAAATGTTGGTATTGCAGGTCTCCATAGTCATCTGAGACTACTTCAATCACTGTATGTTTATGCTCAAACAATCTGCAGTCACCAAATACTTGTTGTGGTAGGTCTTCACACTTGTGCAAGTCTTCCCTTAGCTGGTCCATTTTTCTGTCTGGAGGGAGATACAATCTCCCTCTTGTGAAAATCTTACCTTTAGCATCACTGTTTCAAGAATACCTGAACCCCCTGGTTCTGTTGGGTCTCACAATTGTCCCACAAATTCCTCTACTCTGTATGTAATTGTTCATTTATTTCTTTATCTACTAGATACTAGCCTGTACATTCCTCGAAGCAAGGGGCATACCTGATTGGCTTCCTGTCTCTAGAACTTAGTACAATACCTAGAACCTATCAATCCACCCATCCATTCATCTAGCTCTCTGTGCGCCTATCCAGGAATAGCCCCCAAGAGGGATGAAATGATGTGTTAGTTTGATTTTCCATAGAACATCTTTTATGTACTTCACAGAAGATAAAGTAAAAAGATTTCAACTGTCCTTAACAATAAGGGGCAAACTGGAAGTCTTGCCTACGAGCTCACTCTCTGGGCTTCCTTCTGACATAACAAGCTCTATGAGATGAAGGAAATTTCTGGGAGATTACCTCATTTTGTAGTCACTTCAAGCACACACAAGAACAATCAGAGATTAACCTGTTTGAAAGTCCTCCAAAATGGAAGAGTTCTTGGATGGATGGATGCATACAGGCAGATAAGGCCTGGTCATCAGAACATCAGAAAATCTGATCCTATTTCTTGTGCAGGACCACACAAAATACCACACTGGGGTTTTTGGCTCCTTGAATGGGCCTCAAGCTTCAGTGAATGGTTACTGGTTATATTTACTACTCAAATACTACTGCTGGTTGTAGAAGGGACCATGTTTTTAAAGGAAAGATGAAAAACTCCCTGCCACCCCAAGATATCAAGGAGTCAAAATGTTGCTTTGATTTGAGGGCAAGAGCATCTATGGAATATAAAGAGAAGATTAGGGCATTTAAAGGAAAAGGGTATCAGCTAGAGGAGAAATCTTTATTGGCTTTGTTGTAATGGCAGCCTTTTATTGAGCATCTATTTTGTGAAAAGCACTATGCTAAGAAGTACATATTAACATTATACAGACTTTCTCAGTCACAATGAGATACATGATTGACACCATTGTTAATCAATAAAAATCAGACTGTCGAAGCATTTAACTCCAAATCACCATTAATAGGAGGGTAAGATGGGAACTGAACCTGATGCTGACTCTACACTGAACTCTTGGCCTCTCTTTCTTCTGTTTTGAGGCCAGCATCTGGGACAGGATTCCCAAACTCTACTAATCATGCACCACCCGAGACTGGAGTTTTAAATATATGAATCTCCAAGCTTGATGCAGAAGGCTAGGGCCAGATTTACCCTCCAATCTCTCTTGGGCTGGGGGTCCTTCGCTCATGTTTAGACTCTGCCGCAGAGACTTCTGCAATCGCAACTGCTTAATACAAGTGTTAAGTAATGACAGGAGATACTTTGAGTTTAAATGTTTTTAAAAACTGTCCTTAGATAGCATCTTATCAGAAAGGATTGAAGTAGGAGTTTGGGATTAATGGCTGGGGCAGTGCCAAGGACACCCTGACTTTGGATGGAATATGGCTGCGCAGGCACAAGAGGTTCAGGTTCTTCTCATATTTAAAAGCAATACTGTCACTTATTTTCATGAGGGTAAAACCTTGCCTACACCGACAGTCAGTGAATTGTCAGGCTGAGCTGGAGCTACCCAAGGAGATTAAATGCTCAGCGTCTTTAAGAGTTCGATATGAGCTAATTCTTAAAAAATAAAAGACAAGAGCCAGCAAGAGGTGGACTAATGCAAGAACCCCAAGATACCTGAGATGTTGATCTTGACAGAGCTAATCTAAGACACAGCCTCTAGCCTCAACTTCTAATCCTTCATGCATCCTATACTCCATCCATGTTGAATCATTTATGGTTCCCCAAACTCACTTTGATATTTCTTTTTAGATTACCTGGCTCCTTTTCCTAGATGCCTGCCTCTCCTCTGGTCACCTGGAAAACACCTCTCTATCCTGGAAAAGCTAAACCACTCTTCTCCTGCTCCAATGCCATCCTTGCTCCCACCACTCTACCCTGGGTGTAATTCCGTTTTAACATTTAGTACGTCACGTCTCAACTATTTGTTTGCACTGGTGTCCTTTATGAGACTGGGAGCATGTCCTTTTTTTCTTTAAAATATTTTATTTATTTATTTGAGGGGAGAGAGCAACAGAGAACACAAAAGCAGGGAGAGGGTGAAGCAGACTCCCCATGGAGCAGTGAGCCCAAAGATGACGCGGAGGACACTGGGGCTCCATCCCAGGATGCTGGATCATGACATGAGCTGAAGGCAGAGCTGAAGGCTGAGCCACCGAGGTGCCTCGGGAACATGTCCTTTTATCCTACTATAGGACCCTACTATATATCCTACTATATAGGACTTACACACAGGAAGCACTCAGCAAATATTTGAGTAAAAGGAATGGTTGATGGATCATCCAACCTGGATTATGCAGAATGATGAAATCCAACCATTGCAGTTCAGATTACATATTGTTATATTATTATTATTATTATCATGGCCCTCCTTGGATTGGAGATTCTCATGCTTTGGGCATAAAATGTCCCTGCTAAATTAGGTAATACTGAGGCAATATAGTAGTAATAAATACATAGTGCTTACTATATTGCAGGCACTGTTCTAAGAACCAATCTATATTAAACCATTTAATTTTCATCTGATGAGGTAGCTCCTATTACCATCCTTATTTTATAGCAGAGAAAACTGAGGCACAGAGAGGTTAAATAAATTACCCAAGGTTACACACCTAGGAAAGTACAAAACTGACAATTGAACCCAGGCAGCCTGGTTTCAGGCACTATGCCCTTGACCACTATGTTATGCTCTGTAAAAATGACAACAGAAATTCTACTTTGTGTTCCAAATTTGCATGGAATAATTCCAACATTTCTTGATACTGCATGTGATATTAGTGATTATTTCGCTAAAACAACTAAGAATAATTCCAGCACTAACTAGAATTAGTATGTATGTCTGGTTTTCCATTCCTTTTCTGGGCATTGATTACATTAGTTAGTACCCTAGGATAAACCAAACAAGAAGGGAACAAAGGAAGGCATAAAAGAATATGCCATTCTTTTCAAAGTTATACTTTCTTTTTCATTGTGCCATGGACTATATTTCTTTCATGCATAGCCACATACTTGGTTGGATCAACACATTTTGATTTATACAGAATGCCCCAACACTGCATAAATTAATAAGCCTTTAGAATACTGTCAACAGAAATCACATGCTTTTCTCTAAATGTATGGTGTAAGAAAAAATTAAAATCCTCATTAAAAAACACTCCTGTGAGGGGTGCCTGGGTGGGCTCAGTTGGTTAAGCATCTGACAATATCAGCTCAGGTCTTCATCTCAGGGTTCTGAGCTCAAGCCCTATGTGTGGCTCCACGCTGGGCATGAGCTTACTTAAAAAACAAACCAAAAACCGCTCCTGTTATTTCATCTAAGTGGCTAGTTCTTAAGCCTATGTCAGTGGATTTATAGAGCCAATAAAGAACAATGCTTTCTTGTATACCTGATTGTGTTTGTCTCCTGCCGTTTTCCTTTGGAAACAATTTTGAGATCCCATTCATCATGTCCTGAATATAGAAAATTCTACACATCTTTGAAATAGCACTTTCACTGTGTTGACAAGGGTATTTCAAGAAAAGCAAGCAAAGAAAGAAGACCATGATTTCTAGCCACATAAATGGAAGAGGTAGAGAGAAGTGGTGCTTTTTGACCAACGCTGGTGATGCCAAGAGGTTGAATGATTTATAACTATAACCAATCTTGCCAAGGCAAGATTAAAGGGGTCTCACTCAGACAAACACAATATAGGGCAAATGGAAGAACTTATTTGAAACAGCCACTTGGATACAATTTTGGTTTCTAGAAGAAGAGAATTACCAAGTTCTTTGGATTTCAACCCATCTACATCTCAATATTTTATATAAACAGATGAGATAATCATCTGATATATGTTTCCCTTGGCATTTGCTGGTTTTTTTTTTTTTAAATCCCAGCTTGTGGTGCCGGCAAGATTTTAATGATTCAAGGATGTGAATACAAAACAGTTACTTTTCATCAATTTAGTTCTACAATGAAATTTTTAAAGTTTTCATGCTGTTTGAAGGAGTACATTCATCAAACTGGGAACAAATATCCTCATGAGCTGTAATAGACCTTAAAATACTGTATCATGAGATATAGGTTTATGCAAGTAGCTTCTTAAATATTTTGATGAGAAACATAGTCATTTATGTGTTGGACCACTGCCTGATGGACACAGAGTAATTTATTCCCTTTATCCCATTAGTCAAGTGCAGGTCCCAATTGTGTCTCATTCATTTACTAATTGATTCGTTATATAAATACATGTCGAGCTTTACCGTGTGGCAGCCTTGTTATTCTAAGCTCTGAGTTATAGTAGAACCAAGACAAAGTTCTGCCCCTCAGGGAGTTTACAGTGTAGAAGGGGAGACAAAAAGCTAAACAAATATAATAGCAGTTAGGCAAAGACCAGATCACGTAGAGACCTGCTACTCAAAGTGTGGTCTGGGAGCCAGCAGCACTGGTATTGACTAGGAGCTCATTGGAAGTGCAGAACCTCAGGAACCATCCCAGACCTACTCATCAGAATCTGCACTTTAACAAGTTGTTCAGGTGATTCTCGGGCATTTCGAAGTTGGTGAAGTGATGTGGGAAAGTTAGTCCCAGCTGCAGAGCTGTCTATTTAGAATCTCCTGGGGAGAATTTAAAGTTACTGATACCCTGGCCTCACCTTCAGAGATTCTGATTTAAATAGTCCTGGGAGGGTTCCAGGTGGTAGAGTGTTTTATAATCTTCCCAGGAGATTATCATGTATAGCTAGGTTGAGGAGCACTGAAGAAAGTTTCGTTCTTGGTGCAAAGGGAAGGCCCTGAGATCAGGGGAGTGGCATGAGCTGATTTCTACAGAGGAGGAATACTTAACCTCATAGTAACGACGGAGATGTGGAGGCAGAGAGGGCTAGAGGCCAACTTCCACCTCTGTGTCTGACAGAAAGACAGCCCACTCTGTAAGATAGGGACCACAATATGATGTAGCCATCACACTGAACTCAAAACTGCTGGTTCACAGGCAGTAAATAACTCCTTCTGCAGAAAAGAAACTGCAAGGACATCCATACTGAAGCCAGGATCAAAGCCAGATGCAGTATTTTCTCCCATTACATACCTGAGGACCTTTACTTCCCAGACCTCCTTTTTCACCTTTCACACCAGTCTCTCCCCTGGGACCCTACGTGCAGAGCATAAAGAGAATTAAAGCATTATTTTCTTTCTAAAAGACAACACTTGAATATTAACTTGAATATTAAAGATGGACATAAGTCAGTCACATGGACAGAAACTGGAAAGAGAACTCCATGCATGCCCTTGGCTCTATCTTGACCTGCGAGCTATCCTTCTTGTGTGTATGCAAGGGTCCAATTTGCAATTTAGGCAGTTGGCGGTATTTACAGTCAACTGAATAAATACGGAACAGTTGAATTTGTCAGTGTTGCTTTCTAATCATCCTAAGCATCTTTAGATTTGGAGTCTAAACTTGGAGTCTAGATTTCTTATGTGATAAGGAAAATAATCCTTACATAATCTGAAACTGAAATATTAAAATGAATTTTCTATTCAATAACCACACTGAAGACTGGTCATAAGACATAGCATGTGGTAAGATGAAATCTGGATATTTCTACTTCTAGATTATATTGCCTATTAATTGTGGCCTCTGTACGTTAGGCAGAGAAAACTTCATGCTGTGTTTGGTTTTTCATCTCCTTTTAAATTGTGTTATGAAGAAAGAGTCTGTAAAGTGGAAGAAGGGATGCTGTTGTATTATTTGTTTAGCATGAAGTAAAGCCAGTCAATCTACTGAAATGTTTCCCCACAACCCCAGCGGCAAATAGGTCTCACTTGAAGATAAGAAAAGTGAACTTTCCTCAGCTGGCAAGTAAAACAAACAAAAAGCAATCAAGCTCAAAAGAGATAGAAGTCCAAGGGGGCAGACTGTGTACTGCTCTGAAGTCTTGGTAAAAATGTGAACACAGTTTCTCATCTGATGTCTAAGGATATTTCGCCCAACGGGTACCACGCTGCCAACACACAATAATTATTTTTAACTATGTGGATTAAAACTTTGAAAAATTGTGGAGAAAATTTGCTTGCCCTCCATTTGCCAAACAGCAAAATTATTTCAAGATTTCAAAACAAAGTTTGGAGAGAAAAAAATACGTTCTAATTTTCTATAGTCTGACCTCCTTTCCTTCACCTCAGCATTTTCTAGGACTTCCTTTCCCTTCTCAGTATTATTTCAGGCTACATTTTGCTCTTTCTGGCACATGCTTCTTTCCCCTCATGTGATCAGTGTAAGAGCCAACCATGGCTTATTCCTTGCAAAGGAAAAAGTGCTGGAGGCAGCTCTCTGGGGAAGTGAGCAAGAAGGTAGGCGGAGTGCCACACTATAGATCACCCCGCTGAAGACTTCAGCTGTATTTGGAACAATTCTTTCCTACAGTAGAGCCAGTTTTTCTACCACACAGGCGTCCAGATATGTAACAGAGTTCTTACTGTGCTACAGTGACCAAAATTCCCAGTTTTGGGGCTCAACATTTTCTTTGGCTCAAGATCTCCCCTAGAATATCCTGGCTGGCTTGAACTCATTGCATAGGGACCCTACCCAGCATGTTCATTCTCTTTTCATCTCTTGATGGGACAAAACTTAGATAAAGGAGACCAAATTCTGGACTTGTTGCTTCCTTACTTTATTTCCCTGAAAACATTTTAAACATCTGTAATTCTGCAAAAAGGTTTGAAGGATTCCATCAAGACTGCAAATTCTTTTTTATGTTCTCAAACCCTGATTAGTTCTGATATGTACCTGTGGGCCCTTAAGTCCCCATGAGCCTTCAAGTCCATCTGGGCCTGGGATGCCTGTTTTCCCCTGTGGTGAGAGAATCAACCTGTTAACACAGTTTTCTGAGAATTTTGTTTCCTTTATGTACAAGATTATATATTTTTAATCACAATGTCGGTGCAGGATCTTTGGCAAAAATGTGAAAAATAAATCAAAATTTTCTATGATCTCTTTAAGCAGAGACAACCACAGTTACTATGTTGGTGTATTTGCTTTCAAGTCTTTGTACATGTGCACACTCACTCTTTTTTTTCTCTGTAATGTTTGTAATATATCTCACTTGGGCATTTGGGCTGAAAAAACTCACAGTTCAGATTTTCTTCAAAAGTCTCCAGACATCTTACAACATTATATTCAAATAGATTAAATATCTATGGGTCAAAGGTTGAGCAGTATCTTCACATTGCCCTTGAACTGTTACAGAGATAAGAATTCCAAAGAAGAGGAAGGATTAAAAAGATAAATTCACTCAACTATTACGATAGCCTGGTTTTTTTTTTTTAAAGATTTTATTTATTTATTTGACAGAGACCGAGATCACAAGTAGGCAGAGCAGTAGACAGAGAGAGAGGAGGAAGCAGTCTCCCCGCCGAGCAGGGAGCCCGATGCGGGCCTCGATCCTAGGACCCTGAGATCATGACCTGAGCCGGAAGGCAGAGGCTTTAACCCACTGAGCCACCCAGGCGCCCAACGATAGCCTAAGTTTATGCCCCATTTATTACACAGATATGATTAAATGTCCCTTGCTAATTGCCTTTTCCTAGATCTCAGAGGAATTTCCCAACACTTTCTCTCCCCCAATCTTATTTCATGCTGTTATTTTGGATTTTCTCTCCTTTTTGTTGAAGTCTAACTTGAAGTGTGTGTGAGTAATGTCTGTGGATGGTAAACTCTTAGTGTTGGTCTGAAAACGTCTACCTGTTCATTCACAGTTCAGCTAGGTATAAAATTCTAAGTTAACAACTATTTTTCTTCTGCACCTGCATATATCATTTTGTTTTCTGGCATGTTTTACTGCCAAACACAAGTCTGTTGGGATCTAATTTGTTATTACTTTCATGGGTAAAAATGCTTTTTCTCTCTGGTCATGTTTAAGACATTTTATCTTTAGCATTCCAGAGTTTCACCATGATGTGATTGAGAGAGGATTCATTGTTTATCCTCCCTGTATTTTCAACCTGAGGATGTGTTTCCTCACTTCAATAAATTCTAAGTTACAATTTCTTTTTCATAAATATTATAGAAACATGAGGCATGTATATCACCAATATGTACAAAGAAGATATACAATATTTGGTATAGTCAACTTTTGAATAAAACACTCAGAATGTCCAATATGTATTAGGGTTTCACTGTACATACTCTCAGTTTAAAAAGGGTTTATGTAAATTGTAAGATTTCAGAGTCAGTTGAACAAAAATCTAAAAGATCACTCAACTGAGTGAGTAATTTGCACTTGAAGCCCAAAGTTAAATTTAATAGTAATTGGGCCAACTCGTGTTTCTTGTTATTCATTTTTTTTATAGTCTTTGGTTGGAATGCCCAAATCCTCATATAACAATTTGAGTTCTTGAAATTGTAGCCTAAAAGATTTCTAATGTGTGGGGTGCCTGGGTGGCTCAGTAGGTTAAGCCTCTGCCTTCAGCTCAGGTCATGATCTCAGGGTCCTAGGATCGAGCCCTACATTGGGCTCTCTGCTCAGCAGAGAGCCTGCTTCCCTCTCTCTCTCTCTCTGCCTCTCTATTTGTGATCTCACTGTCAAATAAATAAATAAATAAATAATCTTAAAAAAAAAAAGATTTCTAATGTTTTATTCCACAACCAGTATCTTCAAAAAGTGGAAGAACTTTAGTCTTGAAAGAGGTTTCCCAGAGCCTTTATTCTTACTCCTTGATTGGACACAGAATACTCATAATTTGGAGTTAAGAAAAAATATCATTGTACCTGTGGGCCTGTATGTCCCCTTCGGCCATGAGCTGCCTAAAATAAGAGGAAAAGATAGGTACTATTAACTCTGAAAAAAAATGCTTTTTATATTTAAATTAGTAATAAACACCTTAAGGCACTCACTTTTTTTTTTTTAAAGAACCCACATATTGCTTAAAACATTTAATTATCCACTGCACCAGGACAGTAAAATGTTGCCAACTCTGAATTCCTAGGGCAATAGGTAATTAAAATCACATAGAGAACTGAAATCTGTACATACTTAAGACAGCAGATTGTGGTCAATAATTTGTACCCCACTAAACTATTACCAGAGCTGATCACAAGCTCCAAAATTGACTGATTTGAATTTAATTTTTTTGCATTTTTCCCAAGTACTATCAAGTAAGCCAAAAATCAGGAGAGGAGTGGCCAAAAGGCGTGAAGCCAGAGGAAAAACTGGGAGAATTGACTCCATTGAACTTTATTATAGATTAATTTCAGAATCTAAAGATAACCAGACTAGTTTTACCTTCTTCCCCCGAAAAATCCAAATAAGCTAATCTGTCAAAAATTAAAGAATCAGCCCAAACATTCAGAAGTTCTCAATTCAGTATGTTAATGAAATACTCAATCAAAATAATAGTACTACATAATCAAGTGAAATTTTCCTAATACTCTCCATATGTAAGGTCTGGTATATTTCATATACCATATATGAAAGGTATATGTAAGGCCTGGGTATATTTCAAATCAACATTTTATAGATATGAAGTCACGCAAAGACATTTTGTCTAACTTAGGATGTCTCAGTAAAGTCATAGCAAGACTGACACCAGGATTTGCAAAATTCAGTATATATCAGATGACATTTTGATGGAAATTTGAGATATTCGGATCAAAATTCTATGTGAGGCCAATACTACAGACTTTAAATTCTTCTAATCATATTCAGTTAAAATCTATTGTTATTTAGGAAACAGACTGTGTATTTCTGAATAAATGAAGATCTAGCTCTTCAACATTTTGAGGTGAGAGTTTAAATCCTCTCTGTTAGAGGGAGGAAGAGAAGCTCTCTCCAAGGGTTTACCTGTTCTGGTTCAATTCTTCAGTTGCATTCAGGAAAGTATCTGCCAATAATCAATTACCTACTAAGCATATTGTATGGGAACCATGGGAGCATAAAGATTTCACACACGTACACGCACAGTTCTTCACCTCAAGAGACCCTCATATTTTGGGTTTGGGGATGAAGAGATAAAAATTACAATATTTACAAGGCATAGTATGGCAAATCCCATTAGAAAGGAGATGGAATAGGGGTTTCAAAGAAAGCAATTACATCCAGTTTGTCAAATTAGGAAAATATTCCTAGAGGAAGATCGTTTTTAAAAGTTTATTTAAGTAATGTCTACACCTAACGTGAGGCTCGAACTCACAACCCCAAGGTCAAGAGTCTCATGCTCTACTGACTGAAGCAGCCAGATGCCCTGGAGATATTTTTGATACGGGTTTCACAGAACGTGTAGGAGTTTTATACATAGAAGAAAATGAAAGAAGTCTTTCTAGTAAAGAGTATAGCCTAAGTCATGAAGTAGAGGCAGGAAAATAGGAATTGTATTTGATGGTGTGTATTTGACCATTTCTGGGTCAAAGGTGTGAGAATAGAGGGGAGTAGTAGGGTTACCAAACTGAAGGGTTCATACTTCCTTTATCGGAAACTATTGAGGCCCTTAGAGCAGGAAATGTGCATGGCCAGACTTGGGCATTACGTGAAGACATGTGGGTGTGGTAGGCACAACTGAACCTATATTCAGGCAAAATAAGAGCTTCCTATAGGACTTATGGGATATGAAATAGAACCTTATACCCAAAATTCTTTCTCTGGTCCACTGTCACAGTGTTTGAAGTAACATCAGGAAACATTTGGTGTCTGTATTTTTAAGGTTTGCTTTGAAAGGGTTTGATTAAAATTAGCCATCTCATTGAGCTCTTGCTCCCTAGAGGGACTGGGGTGAGTGGTGGTAAGTAAAACCTGACTTCTATCCCTAAGTAGGAGTTTATAAGCTGCTCCAAACAGAGGAAACAGACTTTAATCTACCATTCATACAATTCATGGAAGCCTCTCTAGAAGTCATCACCTAGCACTTTCATTAATGGCTATCTGGAATTTAAACTTTAAATGAAAAGTCATGGGTTTGAGATACCTCGGGTAGGTCTGAGAGACTGAAAGAAAACAAGGAAATGGGGAAGATAATTTTACACTTTTGTTTTACATTTTTTGATGTTTTAGATGGAAAAGATTAAACCGCAAAATGTCTTCATGGTTTGCCCATGGGCTTGCAGTTGTCTGGTAACACATCCAGACAGTCTAACTTATCTGTGAAAGGAAATGTGAATGAGCACATCAAGAAAGAAAACATCCCCAAAGTCATCCTGAAAGTAAGAAGACCTAGAACAAGACACTCAGTCTTGTTGGGCCCTCATAGCCTGGTTTTCTGATGGTTTACCAGGACCCACTTTCCTAGATAGGTATGGACTGATTTGAGACACAATCCTCAGGGAAAAAAGCAGGACATTCTTAATGGTAAAACATCCCATTAATACTGAATCTTAATGGCAAACACTCACTCACAATGATGACTGACTGCCCATCTGGGGGCACTTCAAGCTGCCCCTTAAAGTAGTGCCAAGAGAGTTGAAAAGGGAAAAGCATACCTAACAGCCCTCTAGACTGAACAGGACTGAAGGCCATATTTTAGCATGAGGCTACAGTTGCTTCTCATTATCTATGGCCCAAGAATCTGTTCTATTTCTCAGTGAAGTTTGGCTCAGAAAGAACCAATCTCCTGTTCCTACCTTTGCCCCAGTGCTGTGGCTTTCTGGGCCTGATCTGACTCCCCCCACCCTCCCAGCCCAACCCATTACAGACTGCTGGCAGAGCCCCTGGTACAGCTTGTGATCCCTGAAGTTCCATCCCCCTCTACAATGGTGGTTTCAAACTGCAAGAGGGGGTTTTACAAACCCCCCTCTCTGGCAACATTTAGCAATGTCTGGGGACAGTTTTCACTGTCACAAGATGGGGGTGCTGCTGGCACCTCGTGGGTAGAGTCAGGGATGATACTAAACATCCTACAAGGCACAAAACAACTTCCCACAACAAAGAATTACCTGATCCAATGTCATTAATAGGTTGAGACACCATCCCTTGAATCTGTAACATGATTCTAGGTTCCTTGAGAGTAAGAACTAGGTCTTATTTGATTTTGTAGCTCTAGTAGTTAGTAGAGTTGCTGGCACACGGTAGATGTTCAATAAATGTTTGTCAAATGAATCAAGGTCAGAGATGGTCAACCGCTGTTACTTCCCTGCATGCCACACCCTACCACCATCCTCCACTTTTCAGCACCATCCTCCACTTTTCAGTTCAGCAGAATCTTGTTGCACCAAGGAGTCCTCGATACTTATTATCTACATTTTTAAAAATTCTTCCTTCTTTCCTTTTCTCCCTCCTTCCTTCCTTCATTTTTATCGTGTTATGTTAGTCACCATACAGCATATCATTAGTTTTTGATGTAGTGTTCCATGATTCATTGTTTGCATATAACACCCAGTGCTCCATACAATCTGTGCCCTCCTTAAGAGTTTTCAGTTAGTGATATAAATTTTTCTTCCTTCTGAAAGGATAATGACTTTACTGTTATTATAAATATGATACAGGCTGATTTTTAAATATTCGAATGCAGGCAAAGACAGAATAAAAATTAAAGTCATCCCAAATCCTAAATAGATAAAACTATTGTTAACATTTAGTAATCATGATTACCACCATCTTTTTATGCATGTTTACAGATACAGTTCTAAATAGTACTTTTAATTAAGGAAGGATGATATTTATGCTATTTTAAAATTAAAATATTAAATCGAATTTTACTTGAATTTAATAGAAGAATAAATGGGGACTGTATTGCCTGAATTTTCCAAGGCTGTATCATATTAATTACTTACATGTGCAAAGGACAACTCAGGTGGGTATGAAAATCTTGGATGCCTGGATTTCCCTCAGAACTCTACCTATTCTACCACTTTCCCTTTTGGCCCCAATTGTTGTGAAGAAGGCTGAAGACAGACTGGGTTTTCTATCATTTCTGTTCAGAAATTCTTGGAAATTCTTCCTTTATATAATAAGTTTGGTAATTTCACTAGGAAGTAGCTCAGTGTTAATGTTGTATCAGTTTTTTTCTAAGTCAGAAAATGCCTCTTCTACCTGCACATTTGAGACTTTTTACAAAAAATTCTCTATTATACTTCTGAATATTTTCTACATTAGTCTGTTTAACTTAGTATTGCAAATTGTACAGTTGTTGGCTCTCCATTGTCTACCTGTACCATTGCTTTTGTAGTTTCTTGATTACTATATGCCCAACTATATTTTCACTCTTATTTATTCTAATTTTTTTGTTGCTCGTAACCTATTTGCACATTGATCACCCCTGAACACTACCAGCTTGCTTTCTTCACTTTCTATCATCTTGTCAGTTCTTTAGACTCTCTTTAGAGCAATTGCATTGCCTTAATTTTTTGGAAACTTTAGAGAACTATTTGCCAGAGTTGTTCTGTCTTTTCCTTGAATAATTCCCCTCCCAATGAGGGTTTATTTGCCCTTTGCTCATGTCATTTTCCTCTTCTTTCTATGCAGAATTCTTAATAATCATTTAATAATGAAGATTAATAATATTTCTGATTATTAATCACTTTTGAAGAGGGCCACCTATTTACTGAATAACTGTATGTGGTGTAGCTGGACCTGGGTCAGTAGCTTTGATATAGATGTGTTGTCTCAAACCTTTTTCATCATGAAGTATTTCTTTAACTCATGCTAGTTCTCCCTTCAAATTTGGGCATTTAAGAGATTCATGGAACTCACATAAAGCCCCTTAAATCATAATTTTACAATAGTCACTGTTTCTTGATCTTTGCAGCCTCCACGGACCAGACTGCTGGTTGCAAATGTTAAAAATGAAATATTCTTTAGTTTCCCATGATTTCTGCCTCCTCTGCTACACTGTTTCTATGGGTATATTCTCTGATCTTCTCAAAACCTGCAAGCTACTTTTAGAAAAATCTGATCCCTGCTTGAGGTCTGAAGTATAAGCTTTCCAAAGCCTCCCTTCATTAGGCTATAGATTTAAAAAGAATTGGCCAATATTTGCCATCACATGTGGCTTGAAGTTGTGGTCATTCTTTGTTAATCTCTTTAATTTCTTGTGTTGCTTTTGGTAAGATGCACAAAAAGGAATAGTAAAAAGAACACATTGACTTTGCCATCTTTAGCTGGAAATCCCACTTTACTCCTGAATGACATTGCTGAATCTATAACACAAGATGGGGACATATTTCTCAGGAATTGTGCAGTTTAAATAATATATGGTAATACTGTGTTAGCCTCTAGAGAGACTATAGCCTCTATAAAACAATAAAAGCACATCTCCCATGCCAGGAAATCTTGGATGATATTCTTTAAGTTCAAAATATTTTTCCAGGGTATGTAAGCTGGCTACACCCTTTTAGAAAGTGAAATGAATAGCAAATGTAGTGCTTTATCTTTAGGTGCATTAACACAACAGCAGTAGTGGGAAAGCAGTGCTTTCCCAGCAACTAAATTCTGCATGTTTTAAATGTAACTTCTGTTTTCATTTCCATTTTCTCTGCCTAGCAAAGA
>LNAC01000519.1:1306221-1355309 GCA_002007465.1 Ailurus styani
ACGTGAATAAAATCTCACAATACTCATACGTCTTCCTGAAATAGGAAATGAAGAAAAAATCATGAGTCTATACTGAGACATGTGAGTAACTGTGAGTTACAGTTACCAATTAGTAAAAGTTACCGCTTAGTAAAAATGGCAGGTAGCATTTACCTAAGGCTTATGATGTGGCAAGGTCAGTCACAGAATTCCCATCATAACCTTCAAAATAGGCTATTTATCCTATTTTGCAAATGAGAAAATTGAGGTTTACAGAAAATGGGCCAAGGCCGCAGAGCTGCTAAGGCACAGAGCTCTGAACAGGACCTGAGCCTGTCCCCAAAGCAAAGTTCTTTCCACCACATCAGACCTCTCCCCCAAGTGAAGTCACCGAGGGAACTTCCTCATCAAGAAGATTGAGAGAAACATTTTCCAGGTTACAGTTTAAAAATTCTGAAAAACAAGTAAGATGATCAAATTGTGGTTTGTGAGATTTCATGAGATTAATCCCAAGAGATTTACCTTGAGCTGGTAAGCTGTATAGAATCTACCAGATCTTTTTCTTTTTATCATGTACTACAAATAATGCGATGTCTCCTGAGGATATATGACTCCTGTATCCTAGGAAGGCCAACAATTTACTGGCTTGTTCTTTCCATCAGGTAGCCCTACATTTTAAGTTGGGGCTTAGATGTTTGCATTCATAAACGAAGACCTCAAGTGCAGGGCTTGGTGAAGCAAGTCACCCCAAATTCAGAAGAACAAGGGAATGTTTTTTTTGAATCCTAGAGCAGCAGATAAGGAGGAGGAAAGGATATTTTTGCTTCTAAAAATGTTTTTTTCTGTATTAAGCATGTCACATCATTGCAAGTTTACTTTCAAATGCCCACATAATTACTTGTCTTCCACGTTCTCCTTTCAAGCCCTTAGGTCCTTCTATGGTATTGTCAAATCCAGGAACTCCCTAAAAAACAGAAAACAAAAATTTTGAGCATCTCTCCTTAAAAATGTAACTGCATATAACACATTTATTCACTCCCCTTGAAAAAAATTGACAAAATAAGTCCAATCCATTTAAAAGCATAGGTAGGTAAAAATTACAAATGGCTTACACATGATTTCTTTTCCTCCTGTGTTCTGCATTATCAGAAGAGAGTGGAGACCTAAGGTGAGTGTGTGTGTGTGTGTGTGTGTGTGTGTGTGTGTGTGTGTGTGTAGGAGGGGGGTAAGCAAGAGCTCACCGTAGAAGACATCACCAAGAGAAGTAAGGGTGACATGGCTTGTGTTTATGACAATTCTCATCCTGAGTCTGGAGGTACCCCTTCTTACTACTGCCACTACTTCTCTTAATGTTTGCTCTTCTTGGGGTCTACACAAGTTAAATACTTGAGGTTGTTAGATTTTTACTCTCCCTACCTCTGGGAGAAGGGAGACGCTTGTAATGGGTTCCACCACAAGACCTAAGTACACTGAGAAGCACTGAGGACTGTACCTGCCATCCAATTTCTCGTTCTCCTCTTGGACACCTGGGAGCCTTCTAGCCCTGTATGTTCACTGCTTTCAGAAAATTCTGGAATTTTTCAGTTTTTCAGAAAATTCTAGAATCTTGAGTTTCCCCCAATATTCATACAAACATTCTAGTAGGAACTCATTGTGGGATATCATCCTTCGCAGGCCAAACGGAAAGCTTTCTATCTTGGATAGTTAGGACCACCAATAGAGCAGTATCACCATGATGCTGGGACAATCAATTGAACCAGTCAGTTCAGTCAATGCTCCAATAAATTGAGAGAGGACAAGAATTATCCAGCCCTGCTGCGTGCCAGCTGCTGGGCTGTTTGGCTGATAGCAGCCCAGATTACCTTCATCAATCAATAAGTAATTTGAGATCACCAACAGGGACATGTCATTGTTCCAGATATTTAGATTTTTAAACAAATAATTTCTACACTTACAGAGTTTATAGGCTACCGGAGAGAAAAAGATGAGCTTAGAATTTACTTTATAACTGAGATTACCAGAATTTATGTGAAAAATTAGTTCTTTGCCCCACATACCAAAGTCAAAGATTATTTCTACAATTTCTGGTTTAAGTTTGAATATTTGTCCATTAAGTTCTCCAAGCAGGGTATACCTAAATCACAATATTAGAGAATTGTATTTTGGCCAAAACAGGAAGATAATGTAAGGTCCAAAATTTATTTCACTGGATGTATAAATAACTTATTGAGGTCCTACTCCACAAACTATTTAATTGCAGAGATGGCATTTAAAAAGTCATATGCTAGCACATTCTACAGAATAGAACATCCTAGTTGGTCAGTCTGATATGATCTGTCCAGTCTTTCAATTTCTTTCTATGCAACTAGACAAAAGAGCATCTAACACAAATTTCTGATTCAAAATGGACTTCTAATAATGATATGTTTTAGAATGATGAACCTTATTAAAGTCTGTAGCTCAAATGATCTGGTTCAGTTCTCTCCAGTATCACATGAGATTATATGAGATTTTTAAAAATGGGAAATCCCAAACGGCCAAACTAGCTTTCATGTGATCAGAAGATCTGTCTGAATAAGCACAGATTTTCAGGAATTTGTGCCACTTGTGTATGCATTCCTATAAATAATCTGATCATATGTGGGTTCTCATTATTCAATCAATCTTGCTCTCCCCAATTTTTCCTGAAATAGTAACCCATAAAAACCACATACAAAAAGGCTCAGAATTGTCTTCGATTTGAAATGTATACTCCCAAGTGGGTGGGAAGAATTATCATGGATTAAAAAAACTATCTAAAATTAGTATCGTGACAAACAGCACATCACAGAAGTTCTAGTGGGTTGAATTTTCAGCCATCTCGAATTCATAGAACATTAAAAAAAAATAAAACCTTCTTACATTATTCAGGTTCTATTGAAAGTGTTAGGTAATCATATAGACAATTTAGCAGACAGCGAGGGGGGATTCTGACCAAAGTGCACAGCAATTTTATACCAATATCCCAAGGAAATTCTTAGCCTTCATATATAGATGACTGAAATGTCTTTTGAACTACTATTTATTATTTTTATTTATGGATAGTTTTTGGTTCCTAATTAGGTACTTTGAAGTTGTTTCAAAACCCTCAGGTCATCAGACTATTAACAGAAAACATCACTTATCGAACAATGTAGTCTTCCAACTGCCAATTCCTCTGCTTTTAAAATAGTTATCTTCCATGTATACCTAACATTTATATTTCTCAATATATTGCACTAAATTCATTCTCTGATCAATCCATTGTCTTTAATGAATTCTTCTCCAGCATACAAAGTCCTGTGAGTTTCCCAGTTGCCCCACATCCTTACCAGTAATTGTTATTGTCAGCTTTTTAAGAATTTAGCCATTCTGATGTGTGTGTAGTACACTGCTATGGTACATTGCTGGTGGAAGTGTAAATTAGTACAGTTTTTTGAAAACCGGCTAAAAAGGCTTAAACTTAATGAGACTGAATGAACTATTGTTACCCACAACAACATGGATGAATCTCACAAGCATAAACTTGAGCTAAGGAAGCCAGAAACAGAAGAGTGAGTCCTATGTGATTCTACTTAAAGTTCAAGGATACTGATAAAACTAATTTATGGTTTTAGGACAGTGATTACCTTTGGGCGGGGCTGGTAATGATTAATGTAGACATGAGGTGGGGTGCAGTTTCTGGGATGTCCTATTTCTTTACCTGGGTGCTGAGTACACAGGCACATTTACATTCATCAAGCTGTGCATTTGTAACGTATGTACTTTTCTGACGTTAGAGTTCAAAACTAAGTTCTAGAGATAACGTCCAGCCTAGTGATTATAGACAACAACACTGTATCACCTGCTTCAAAGTTGCTAAGAGACTAGATCTTAAATGCTCTCATCACAAAAAAAAAATGATAATTCTGTGACACAATACAGGAGTTAGCTAACCGTATGGTGGTAATCATATTGCAATACATAAATGTTTCCAAATCAATACCTTATAATACCTTAAGTTTATGCAATGTTCTATGTCAATTATATCTCAGTAGAAATGTTTAATAAACAAACCTAAATCTTAATTCATTATGATTTTGGAGACTTACTTTTTGGGTGTGTGTGTGGGGGGGTGAGGAAGTCCTATGGTACTGCTGTGTCACTGGACTTGGCATCTCCCCTACACTGGTGTGGGTCATGCCTATTCCGCTAGGTTGTATCCAGGAGAGTGGGCACCTTTGTGTCACATCAGGTGTTGCCCGATACAGTCCTAGCTGGCTTGGATTCAAGAAAATTAAGCTCATATTCTTAATTGAGAAAGACTCTTGGAGAATGGAAGAAAAGAGATGGCTTTATTTCTTCCACCCTATCCACATTTTGAGGTACTCAGAGGAAGAGAATGGAGGGGACTGGAATTCCTTCACGGCTCTGAAGCATGATAACGATTCTGAATATGTATTCTCAAAAAACAAATGCACCAGTGATGGACAAGCTCTTCTCACTGTCCATGCTCATTCCATAGATGAAGAGGATCCAGCACAAGGGAACTGCTTTTAAAATTCGACAAGAGTTGTGCCTGTGATGACTTAAACCCAGGACTGCTGTTGTAGTATCGTAAAGTGGGGCTCTTCTTATCAGAAGCTGATGGGAACCAAGCCCTGTTTAGCTCACAGCCCACACAGCCCCGGCACTTACAGGGTCTCCTCGCTGGCCCTGAGCACCTCGGTCACCAGAAACCCCTCGCTTTCCTGGGCTGCCCTAAAAATAACACAAATCAGAAGAAGGACAAGACAGGAATTTTTAATAACATTAGTAAAAACAAAGAGCCTACCTTTTCCCTGATTTGAATAATTTTTTTTCTACTAGAGTTATTTTTAAGTTGGACAGACAGACAACCACAAAAATCATTTCAGGCATCTTCTAAATAACTTAAGAGTGATCTCAATTATTTACCACGGTGATGAAATCTGTGTTCCAGACATATTTGTTGTCTTAGTTTTTACAGCTACTTTATAGACCAGGTAGTGTTTGTAACTTTAATGAAGCAGCTGAGATTCCGAGACATTATCCATTTTCTCCAAGGTGGTTGTATTCGCTAGAAACTGGGTTTCTGACTCAGCTGTTCACACTCCAAGGACAAAGTGGATGATGACAATATGGCTGCCATCATTATCTGTTCTAGATGAGAATGAGTAGCGTACACTTTCGATGTGCTGCCCCACACTACAGACTCTTGTTAACACCCCGCTACCATTCTTAGTGTGGTAGCTGCTTTTCATTTACGGCCCTAATTCTTTACTTCTGTATCTATGCCCTTTGCCACGTGACTCTGTAATGCTTTCCAGCTGTGGTGGGACAAGAATCCCTAAATCCCAAGTTTGGCCGTGACTTAATCCAACAGAAAGAGATAGAAGTGTTGCTGTGAGAGGTCCAAGTCTAGGCCTTAAGAGGCCTTGAGAGAACCTGTGTGTTGCTCCCTCGTGCATCTGCCATGGCCATGAAAAGGTGATGGCCAACATAGCCAAACAGGGCTTCCTGGTCCTAGGAGGAAGATAAGAGACATGTGGAATAAGGTTGCCAGCCTACCTACAGACACCTGAACCAAGGTCAGCCACGCTCAGCCTAGACCAGGAATCTGGGCGGCAAACTTCAGACACACAGGAAATGAATGTTTATTGTTACATGCAGTTGAGGTTTTGTGATTGTCACAAAGCAATTTTGTGGCACTCGCTGATTGATATGCTTAGAGCAGCCGTTCTACTCTGTTAGTCACACCTCTAACTGCCAGGACTTCTTCCTTGTTGTCTCTTTATTGCATCCCTACCTGGGATCCTTCATCACCTTTTTCTCCTTTTTCTCCAGGAAGACCACTCTCACCCTAAAACACAGAAGCATAAACTCAAATTTCCATTTTCTTGATGAGAAATAGCTTAGAAGGGCTTTTTTGGGACAAAGAGAAGGCTCTACCTGTTCTCCATTTAATCCGCCAATTCCACTTTCTCCAACTTCTCCCTGAAAAGACAGATGTGAGTAGAATAGACTGCATCACACATTTATGTAGACATAAGTCAGACACCAAACAAGTCTAGTTTTGTCTTCCATATACAGCCTAGTCCTGAGTAATAACAACGATTACTGAGTAATAGAAACTGTGAACAAATAATACACATTGCCTGCAATAAAAGACAAGAATAAGCAAAATCAAATGGCTGACAATAAAGGAAGATCAAGAGAAACTTTGCAAGATCTATTGGTCAGTAGTTTCAAAAAATAAAAATATTTCTAGATAACAGATGGGCAGATAAATGGATATGATTGGTACCATACCTCCTGTCCATTTAGTCCCCTGTTTCCCTGAAAATAGAAGGGACAGTAGTGGTTAGTGTAAGAAAGTGGAATTAATGTTGGGAAGACTTCACAATGCCTTATGCAACCCTTACCTTAGGACCTTTAGCACCATAGCATCCCTTAGTACCTTGCTCTCCCACTGGTCCACTGGCTCCTCGGTCTCCCTGAGAAAGAGAACATACCTAGATAAGCTTTTCCATTGTATTCTGGATTCTTAGAAATTTTTACAAGTTTTGAGTTGGGAAAAAATGTGCAACTGCTCATGGTTTACAATCCAGAATTCATGCTTATTAAACCTGAGAATGGAAATAAATAGAACTACTCTGATGACAGCCTTTTGCTTCGGATCCCACCTGGATACTGCCCTACGTAGGGTGGTATCTAAATAAAACAAACACATAGCAGCTAAAATGTATTCTCAAAATTTGAGGAGATATTCTGGGAACAGATAATGAAGAATTGGTGAGGCACCAGAGAAGGATGCTCTAGGTATGACCCAACCATAGATCTAAGCATGATTTCTAATCCCAAATCCATTTTCCTTCTTTTTCCTTCTTTAACCAAATATCATTCCTACAATCCTTGTCTTGGTAACCCCACTAGTCTGTGCAGTCCTGTGATCTGGAAACAAAGAGGTCATCCTCTGCTTCTCTCCCCCTACATCACGATTACCTACATTCATCCTCCTTAACCACTCATACTGCCCCCAACTAAGATTAGGACTGCTTTGTCTTGCACCTACTATGGCAAGACTTCTACCTATAACCCCTGCCTTATTAGCATCCATATATCGCTTGGGTATGCTTTCTAAATCCATGCCCCCATCATTTTTTACTCCTGTGCTTAATATCACTCAATGACTGCCCATCACCTGGAAGACACCAAATCTTCTGTAGGATATTCAAGATTCCCAGTAATCCGGTCTTGCTTGCCACATAACCTCCTCACTGTGTCCTGGGTTCCAATCATGTTGGCTATGTGCCATTCTACACACACACATTCTGACTCAGTTCATATCCTTGAAGACATTGTTCTCTCTAGTAACATGTTCTCCCCGCCCCCAAACTTTGCCTGAAGAAATATCTATTTGTCCTTCAGATGTCTGCCCAAGCATTACCCCTTGTTTGCAGCCTTCCCCTCCCAAGCCCCAACTGTTACCAAGGCTGTTAGGTATTTGTTCTGCTGTGCTTTGCCACGATGTACCTCATTGGGCCATTAGAACAATCCTTGTGTATAGCAACTGGAAACATGGTTGTCTCATTTGCCTTTCCACTAGTCTGAAGTTACCTGAGATAGGAATATTTTTTCTTTTATTTTTTATTTCTAGAGTCTAGCACTGTGCCTGAAACATGGTAGGATGCCTTAATATATATTTGTTAGATGAATACATGAATGGAGAAGTTCACTTATTATGGTAAATGGTAAGATGCTCAATATATAATTGTTAAATGAATACACAGATGGAAGGAAGAATGGAAGAAAGATGGGTGGATGGATGGACGAATGGATGGATGGATGGATGGGTGTGAAGAAGAGTGAAGGTCCTTGATAAATAATGTGGGGAGTTGGTTTACCTGTGCAAAATGGATCAGGAAGGGGGAAATGGCAGTGATTTGAGTCCCCTGCTGAAGAAAATAACTTTTGCATTAAGTTCATTGTGCAGCGTTGGTGAACAGCCAAAGAGGAGACAGAAGGTTAATAAACCATTATTGACCACCAGAAGCAAAGCCCAATGAGAATTAGAAAAGACCTCAGATGTTGCACCTGAATTCTTAGACTCTGACTTTTCTGGTTTCCTTCTGAATTGACACAAATGATTTCCTATTGTAGATATGTTCTCAGAAATAAACAGAGGCGAAAAAAACCTTGACTTACAGCAACGCCTTCCTCTCCCAGATAGCCCTCACTGCCTTTAAAACCTGGGGATCCCTGAAATAAGGAAATGAAGAATACATTAGCACTCCACAGATCAAAAACCAAAGGTAACCAAGCAAAAATCTTTAACTGTAGTTTTACTTTATGTAAAATTACAGGAGTTTGAAAAAAAAAATAACCCTCCCCACAACCTAGGCTGTATTTATACACATAAAAATGTAGTTTTGATGGGCGCCTGGGTGGCTCAGTGGGTTAAAGCCTCTGCCTTCGGCTCAGGTCATGATCTCAGGGTCCTGGGATCGAGGCCCACATCGGGCTCTCTGCTCAGCGGGGAGCCTGCTTCCTCCTCTCTCTCTGCCTGCCTCTCTGCCTACTTGTGATCTCTCTCTCTGTGTCAAATAAATAAAATCTTTAAAAACAATGTAGTTTTGAAACAAGTATCCAGATAACTCAGGGGTGCGTACATGTGTGTACCATAATGCTGTCCATAACTCTCTCTGGGGTTATATATAGTGCTGGAATATTTTTTTCTCAGACAAAACTTCAAGTGAACACAGCTATATTTGCCCTTGACAGACTAGAATTATCCTCTTTTCATTAAAAAAAAAATCTTTTTTAGGCTTTATGCTACACACAGAAAAATAGACCACACGCATTTCTTTTCATTCTTTCTGAGCCTGGCTTTAAATATAAAAAANAAAAAAAAAATCTTTTTTAGGCTTTATGCTACACATAGAAAAATAGACCACACGCATTTCTTTTCATTCTTTCTGAGCCTGGCTTTAAATATAAAAAAAATCTACCATTCTACTTACATAAAGTGGAAAGATTCAGGAAATAGCCTGAAAATTTTCTTCAGAGACACAAACATGTTGATTTGGGAGTTACTGTGCTATCTACAAATTACTCACAAATCAAACACACATGTAAACAAGTAGTATTGAAATTATTAAACACATCCATAATATGTTTGCACGTATTTTAGCATTTCCTAAAGCCCCAAATCATATTCATAAGAGTATATACATTTTTTTGGGTTAGGGAATACATAAATCTATTGTTGACTACTGTTTTATGACTGACATTTTTGTGCATATATCTGTGACATTTTTGGTCTGCCTAAGCTGACTGAAACATTGCCACATCTTTTGTGAGGATAGGGTGAGCTGACCTAATTTGCTTATCATCAGACTACCCAAAATATTCCCTACTTTATTTAAATGACCCTGCAGTCATTAAAAATGGAAATTGAAATGACATTGATATTCCGGAGGTTTTCATCATTCAACACAGAGATCACAGTTGATTTCTCCGGTTGTTGTCATCACTGCTGGAACACTAGATAATCAAGGATCTTGGCAGTTGGTCCTCCTGACACTTGAATTGAAAGCTTTTTAGAAGACCAATTTAGAAGGCCAAGGGAAAGCCAGGACTATCTAACTGTCGTGGAGAATAAGTGGTTACCTCAGAGCCTCTATGTTAAAAATCATCCTTTGTTTCTACCTAAACCCATGTCTGAAAGACATACTAAGTTCAAATAAAGTGAACCATAAATCTTAACTAAAATCACCTTTTTCCCCGGAGGTCCAGGATCCCCCATTATGCCATCCCCTCCAATGCACTTGCAGAACAAACAGCAGCATGTCCTTTCAGCAACATTAACCTTGGGGAAGAGTAAGAAATACATGACATTGGGTGGCACTGCTTCCCAAATCATGCATACACACTCCACAGTGTCATTCAGACTTCTTCCAGTTTCAGCAACCTGTTCCCCATTAAAGTAACTGTGCTCCATTCTCAAACTCAACACCCATAAAACAAATAACCCAGTCAAGAAATGGGTAGAAGACATGAACAGACATTTCTCCAAAGACATCCAATTGGCCAACAGACACATGAGAAAGTGCTCAACATCACTCGGCATCAGAGAAATACAAATCAAAACCACAGCGAGATACCACCTTACACCAGTCAGAATGGCTAAAATCAACAAGTCAGGAAACGACAGATGTTGGCGAGGTTGCGGAGAAAGGGGAACCCTCCTACACTGTTGGTGGGAATGCAAGCTGGTGCAGCCACTCTGGAAAACAGTATGGAGATTCCTCAAAAAGTTGAAAATGGAGCTACCCTACGACCCAGCAATCGCACTACTGGGTATTTATCCTAAAGACACAAAGGTAGTGATCCTCAGGGGCACGTGCACCCGAATGTTTATAGCAGCAATGTCCACAATAGCCAAACTATGGAAAGAACCTAGATGTCCATCAACAGATGAATGGATAAAGAAGATGTGGTATATATATACAATGGAATACTATGCAGCTATCAAAAGAAACGAAATCTTGCCGTTTGCAATGACATGGATGGAACTGGAGGGTATTAAGCTAAGCGAAATAAGTCAATCAGAGAAAGACAATTACCATATGATCTCTCTGATATGAGGAACTTGAGNCTCACAAAACAAACTGAGGGTTACTGGGGGGTGGGAGGGTAGGGATAGGGTGGATGGGTTATGGACATTGGGGAGGGTTTGTGCTTTGGTGAGTGCTGTGAAAGATGTAAGCCTGATGATTCACAGACCTGTACCCCTTGGGCAAAGAATAAAAATAAAATTAAAAAAAAAAAAAGTAACTGTGCTCCAGAGAAGTGCATGAGACATTCTTCAGCTGCTATCCTTCCTTCTGTGGTCTGCATTCTCTACCCTATGAGGACTTCAGAATCAACTCGAAGAGGTTTATTTTATTCTATTTTTTTAATTTAAATTTTATGTAGTTAACATACAGTACAATATTGGTTTCTGGAGTAGAATTCAGTGATTCATCACTCACATACAACACCCAGTGCTCATCATAACAAGGTCCCTCCTTAATCTCATCACTCATCTAGCCCATCCCCCACGCCTTTCATCAACCCTCAGCTTGTTCTCTATTGTTAAGAGTCTCTTAACAATGCTAATAAACTAATGCTATTAGTCTAGCCGTGGCCAACTCATTACATACTAATTTACTAATGGGATTTCTTGTTCCCACCCCATCCCAGCATTGACCATGGTGTTGCTGATTACCTTATACATATAATTACCTTATATAATTCTGCCCCCAATATTTTGTTCGATAAAATGAATGCTGTTTTCTCCTTTCCCTGTTTCATGAAATTTTTGTGTGCTAGAGGATTTTTGTGTGCCCGATATCATAGTGCTTGGAATGGAGTCCAGTGCTAAACGCTTCCAGGAAAGTTCATGTGACAGGATTTCAAAACCTTTGCTATAGAGGATGGGGAATGGGGAGAAGATTCCTCTTTATACCCTGGCCGAAAAACCATATTATATATTGAAAAATATCAGTGAATTTTATCCTGGACCCAGTCACCCTCTGAAAAATTGACACATTCCACTGCATTTCTACAATTAACCCACAAGATTTATGTTTAGAAAGATTCGGTTTGCAGTAAACACCATGCTTGGCCTTGGTAGGGTAGAATCAATCTTTGTACTGAAAAGCTTCCCATCAAAATTCTAGTGTGATGAAAAATGAAAATCTTTTGTTATAATAATCATTTAGCAATTGTGCTTCTGTGTTTATTATATAATGTTCTTTTTCAGCCATTAGAGAAAAATTTTCCCCTGAAAATGTCAGAAAAACCAATAAAACTTGAAATGTGTGAAATCAAATAACAAACTGGATTCTGTGATTTTTCTATCAGATAATACCAATTTTCTTCGGGTCACTAACACCCTACAGCATTAGTATTAATTACTATTAATGTTAAAATTGATTTCTAAAATTAAGTTTTTCTTTGCCAATATAGCCCTGATGTGATACTGAAACAGTGACAGGCTTGTTTTGAAGAATAACTTCCTCCCTCCATGAATTACCAAGACAGATTTCAAAGACAGGGGAATAAAAAAAGTAGAAAAAAAAAAAGACCTTTTGTAAAAAAGACACGGTCTTCCCACGTAGAAAACAATTCCAACAAAACTTCCATATCCTTGAAATAATTATTTTTACATAAAAATACTACACTGAACAAATAGTGTTTAAACATCTATTGACATACATATTCTACAGGTGAAAAATAGGAGCTAGCGTGTTATTGGAAAGTGTCTTGATGTGCTGATTATAGAATTTATAAATTATAAACAAATGAGAGATTATGAGCCAATTATTAAGGTGAACGTGGTGCCATGTAACCTGGTATCCCTTCACCCCTCGAGTTTGAATCCTTGTGTGTTTGTGAAGGAAACGGGACTGGGATGCATCCACAGAGACGTTAGGCTCTAAAGAGAGTTCACAAGGCAAACTTCACAGTCGAGACATTTACACAGCTTTCGATCGCACACAAAGTACCACATAGGAAGTCCACCATCACGCTGCTCTGTTTCTCTTCCAATATCGGGGCAGGGGGCTCTTCCTTTGGTTGAACTCCAAGTGCAATCGGCTCTCCTTTACCAGCCATGTTGCAGGGAAAATACACCTTAACCGCGAGAATTATACTCACTGCGGTGAGCTGTGACACTGTGGACCCACGAGGGATGCAAAAACCAGTTGTCTGAGGGAGCAGTGGATTCACCCTGTCATTACGTTCAGTGACTGTAATTTGGGGAGGATTGTAGGTGCTACCAATTTCCTTCCTTTTTTGCCAAGCAGAGTAATTAAACATGCTTTGACGCATCTCTACCATATTACTTTTTTTTTTTTTCCAAAACGCCTTCCTCTTTAGGCTGTTCACTAATTCAGAAGCCTTTTTTCACACCCAAGTGAACAAAATTAGTTCAAATTTGTCAGCATAAATATTAAATCTACATATAAAACAAATAGAAAATTTAAACTCACAAGCCTTTTCTAAGTAACTTACCAGTTGCTTTGACAGTCGGCTCCCAAGGTCCCTCATTCCAATAGTGAGCTGGGTCCTGTACTCAAACCCTTTCCCGAATTCAATGTAGAGAAGATCAGCCAGGTCATTGGAATCGGTGGCTCCATCCAGAGCAACAGTTACGAGGGCATTCAGGCCTATCCAACACAGTTTACAGTTCTCCGGGTGAGGTGGGTTTGGCTATTTTAATATTTTTGCATAGGTATCTAAATTGCTATTCTGGGAAACCAGTTGCAAGAGGAACACTCATTTTATCGCCTTCTTCCCCCAACCATGCAATGTGAAACTGACAAGTGACAAGACTATCATCAGAGAACAAATGGAATTACATTTTTTCAAGCAAATTAAATTGGAGGCAGGCGATATTACAATAGAACTTCCAGCTCCTGGATGATTTGAAGTGAGATATAACGATTTAAAAAGGGTCCACAGAGTATACTAAGAGAGGACCTGATATATCAAGAAAGCAAAGGTTCTAAATTTTTGCCATTCAAAGGGGGACCCTTGGACGGCAGCACTTACATCACCTGGGGACTTCTCAGAAATACAGAATTACCGACAGAATCGGAATCTGTATTTTAATAAAATCACCATGACTTATACACACATTAAACTTTGAGAAGCACAGCTATAATGACCTCTTAAGGATTTGAGAATCCAGTTGGAATTATAGTAAGAGACTGTAAGAGACCTCTTGTCAGGCAGTTAGAAACAAATAACATACAATCATCAAGAGCTGTAGCTCATAAACTCTGGAACTTTATAGACCAGTATATTTCAAAGAAACTGTAAGGGACTAACAGAGGGCTTTGACTTATTTAGCAAAGTATTAATTGATACAAACATGAAATGATACCAGTAATAACCCTGGCAATCCTTATGGTGGAGGTAACCATAGTAACAACTGTGCTCTCATTCATTAATTGTTATTATGTGCCTGGAAGTCAGTTAAGTGCTTTCCATGCATTAGTTTACTTGTAAGCTACAAATCCAACTGTATGGGTACATAGAATTATAGCTATATTTTACAGATAAGCGAACTGAGGCTTGGAGAGGTTAAATGACTGGCTTGAGTGGTATTTTTAGGTTTCCACCCAGACAGCCTGATTCCAAAGCCTACAGTCAGAAGACATTTTAATAACAAGAATATACTAAGGGCATAATCAGAGTAAAGAGCAGCCTTAAAATTGAATAAACTTAAGTTTATGAAAACTTGACTCCATTGGCATAAGTTTTCTCATTTCATTACGGATGAGTGAAGATGGGACTTGGAAGCCAATGGACTAGAAAAAAGAAATGTTCACAGGCCCGAGAGTTAAAAAGTGTATGTGTGATTCCGAATGAATGATTTTGGGTGAGCGGAAGAAGAGAATGGGGAGAATAAAGTTTCAAGGACATACTGGGGAAGCTAAAGTTCTATGAGAGGAAAACAGAGAGGTTGGCTGAAGTAGAATAAGAGAAGAAACACTACAGGATAGGGTGATCAACTTGTCCTGGTTTACCAGGACTTCCCTCGTTTTAGTGTTGATATCTCTGGCTCGACTCAGATAAACAAGGCGTTAGTCACTGTTCCAGGAATGAGAATGACAAGGAGAAAAGTGATGGTAGAGTGGGCTGGAATAGACAGTGAGGAATGTGGAGTTCATCAAAGGAGTTTACTGACCAAGAGAAGGCACACTAATGGGTCTGTTAACAAGGGGGGAAATCTTACATCTGATTTTTCTTCTAAGTTTTATAAATTTAATGTAAATGTAAAAATTTAAGAGTTATGAGAACCATGGGATTGTTGATTTGCAGCAAATCATGCATATAATTATTTGTAACTGTTTTCCTCAGGATGGGGGACTCTGACTCTGCTCCTTTCAGACTCATCTAATAAAAAAAATCAAAATATCTTAAATACAATTCTTAAAAATAAGGAAGAAAAGATTTCTAAAATGAAAGAATATAAGGATCATTGAGAAGACTCTAGAGCACTAGATTTACAAAAACTAAACCAATTCAAACCCCAATCCATGTGGATTATTTATAAAGCCACATTGACCTCTGAGTATCTTTTCTCTGAGTCTCCTTTTGTCTCATGATGAGTGTACAGTTTATACATATAGATAACTGGCCCCGAATTAGGGAGGCTCTCCTAGGTTAATGGATCATAGGGCCAAGCATCAACTGAAATCATATATGTTTAACATGGGAAGCCAGAGCTAGAGGTACTCCTTTTCCATACTGAGAGCCATTCAACACTTCTCAAAAAAAATGCCCATCATACTTTTATCTCTCCCATTCAAAAATTCTGGATTTTTGAGGATATTAAAAATCTAGCTTCTAAAGTTGAAACTCATTTAATGGTTTTTCTTTGGGAGTTGGGGAAAAGAAGGCTGGCCTTAGAAATCTGTGTGTTCTGAGGGAGACTTCCTGGAGAAAACTCTTACGTTGTCTGCAAAAGATGCATCTTTTTCACCACAAAAGAAGAGCTGGAATTAGAAAAAAACAAAAACAAAACAAAAAAACCCCTATCCACCCAAATTAAACACTCTAGGGTCTTATTCTCAGTCTTCATTAATATCTCCACTGTAGATCATAAAAAAAAGTCCAAGACTTCAAACAACAACAACAACAAACAGCTTTAGCAAATCAAGGGCAAAATAAGTCTTACTTTTCAGCTGTATACACAGCTAACTTTGCAATTTAAGATTGAGGAGAGAGAGAACAGAAGAGAAAGGACAGATGCCCCCCCCCCCAGGTTCTAGTAGCTAACCTGGGAGCAGCCTAAGCAGGTGTCTCAGGCAGGTTCTCTAGAAGCAGAGCCTGAGAAAGGGATTTGGATGCATACAATTTATTGAAGAAGCACTCTTAGAAGGAGTAAAGAAAGCAAGATAGAGCAGGGGAAGGAGCTGAGCAAGACAGTGTTACAGCTGAAGACTAGCTTCAGCCTGATCCCATGGGAACTGTGGAACATTAATTATACCATATAATTGGTGCCATTTTGAGGTACATGTCCAATTCCTTGTAGTCTACCTGCTACCTAGGTTGGGGGTAGAGAATAATGTTCCAGGTGACATGGCTTCTACTGGCCGACAGCAATCCTCAGAGAAAGGAGAACCTTGAGTTTCCAGCAGCCAGTAGTCACAGTAGCTGGAGGATGGGGGAACCTGCTTGGAAAGTGGGTCTGGGAGGGGGCACCAATAGCATCCCCTTGCAAGAAAGTATTTCTATTCTTAGTCAAACCAGAACATGTGGTTTCATTTTTCTTCCACTGATCCATTTTTCTGTAAGAACTGACAATAAGTCAGACTGGGCATTGGTTCCTAAAGCAAAAAGCCCAGTGCCAGTGCTTTAAAAATTCCTAAGCACCATGGTTGGTCTATCTGTGGTCTGAAGGAAGGAACTAATTAGAAACTTCCAAAACATGAGCAGATTTGTCCAACAATGCCTGAGATTCTGGAAACTTTAACAGTGTCAAAAGAAAATAATCTACTTCTTCTATTCCTCAGTCAAGGAGAAATACACTGCTCACTTCTGCAGACCCCAAAGGAGTAGCAATATTAGAGAATATGGGCCAAGGGAGGCAGGACCATACTCCGGGAAAGCTTAAGATGAAGACACACAGTGATGAGAGGAAGGACCTTCGACTCAGTGCTGTTTCACATCCACAGTGTATGAAGAAAAAAGAAGATGCCAGAATGTTCTGAGAATTCATTTGCTCTCCCAAGTGCATATTGGTTGACAGATTCAGGGTTATTTGAGTGCTTGAAAACTTAAGAGCCAGAATTGAGTTCTGAGGTTATAAACTCAGTAAACACTCCTTTCCCACTCTTCCCCATGCTCAATACCTTCTTTTCTAAGTTCATCAGATTTTTGTTCAAGCTTTTCAATGTCATCATCCAATCCATCTGAAAATAAGAGAACCACCTAGGAAAGTATTCAAAAAGAAAATTAAGTAAAAAGGATGTCATCACCACCATAGACCAGCAAATAAAGTAAAACCAACTTACCTTTCCTCGAGCCGCTGATTTATTCTGAAATGCATCCCATAGAGAACTCAAGAGGTTTGCGTTGAGAAGAGATGGTCCTTTTACTGTTACATCCTTCAAACTGTTCAGTATGTTTTCACTATAGATCTCAAACTTGGGTGAGTATTTTTCCATGGCATTGGTCACTTGAAAAGCCACGCTAACTTGAGTCTCTGTGCCCACCTCACAGCTTACTCCATTGAGGGAGCTGATGGTACGTAAGAGGTCTTGAAGGTAGGTTTCTATCCAAGACTGACCTTCAAGCAAAGTCTGTCCATTCTCATGAGTGGAGATGTCAAATCCCACCACAACATCCACAAAACAATCTAGGGTTCAAGGGAAAAGTTTATCTTATTAGATCAACACAAATACCTTTATGTGGTTTGTCTGCCATATCTGAATCAAGGTATTTGAAATTCTTTTTTTGATTCCAGTTATAAAGTTGGCAAACAAGGAAGAACATGACTGAACAAAGGAAGAGGCTTAGAATCACTCTTTTGTAGCCTATTAAGAGTGTAAGTATAGAATATTTTTTAAGCTGGCATAAAATCTAGATGATTTTGTAACAAAGTTCTGAAAGACTTCATTGTGGCCACTGAAAAAGCCATGCAAAATCATTTAAGTATCTAAAGTTCTATGTGGAAATGTTAATAGTCTGAAATAGGAAACTCATATAATGATACTTACCAACTGAAGTCACTTGACAAACATTAAATTATAAGGGAAATATAAAAATATTTGAATAGAGAGTCACTTAGAAGAAAAAATAAATCACAAAGGACTTGTCTAAAGGAATGACTATGATGATTTATCTCTCTAAAAACAATCTGATTCTTATTTTTTAAAATTTTTTTATTATTTGCCCCAGGGGTACAGGTCAGTGAACCATCAGGCTTACATCTTTCACAGCGCTCACCATAGCACAAACCCTCCCCAATGTCCATAACCCATCCACCCTATCCCTACCTTCCCACCCCCTAGTACCCCTCAGTTTGTTTTGTGAGATTAGGAGTCTCTTATGGTTTTTCTCCTTTCCAATCCCATCTTGTTTCATTATTTTTCCCTCCCTACCCCCCATGATCCCCGCCCTGCCCCCTCAGGTTCCTAATATTGATTCTTCTTTTGTCTTCTAACATACACTCAGAAAGGACAAAGGAAAAAAAGAAAAACTCTAAGAGATCCTTTGGGATCTTACTTAGTTTATGTCAAAGATGGCATTGCCTTCTGAGCTCAGGCACTCAGGAAGCTGAAACCATTGCCATTTGGAGATTTGAGAAATACCTAGAGAGGTTTTGCATTTAGAGTGCTTTGGTTTTATCCTTATTAAGGCCAGGGACATGTTAAGCATTGGAGAAACTAGAAGGGTTTGATAATTTAAGCTGAGTGAGCCTCTTGAAGAGGAGATAATCAGGGAAGGATAAAATGATAGTTCATATGCATACTTCTTTCCTGAACTTTTAGTTTGGTTAAACTTCAAATTTTTCCAGCAAATTCACAGTTGGATACAAATTCAGCAAATCCAGCAAATGTAACCAGCTTGCTTGGTTAAAAAAAGGGGGGTGGCGGGAGAAGAATATGTATTTTTAGTTTGCTTAGTCCAGATAAGCAGTTTTTCAGACAGCTGTTGTGTGGACAAATGCCCATCTATACTACCTCCAGACACACTGGACAGTTGTACATTTGCAAGTCTTTGAAATCAAAATATCATTTTCAGATTTTAAAATAATGGCCAATATTTTGATTCTTTTTCCCACTCCCTTGTATCCTGACTCATGTTTAAGGAGAAAAGAGTTGGGTGAGGGAAAATAAATCCTTATCTGATAATTTTCACTGAGACATTTGAGGTAAATCAATGCTATCAAAACATCTGAAAGGTGGGTTTTCTTTATTTCTTATTTTGCCATAAGGTACTTTCTTAGAAAAATCTCTTCTCCAATATTTGGAAAGGGAAATGAGGAGAAAGAAACTAGTCGGAAGGAAGCATCAGAATACGTCCTTTCCAGAATTCCTCTTGAATCAATATCCTATCATTTTGATCTTGAGACTGAAAAGTTTCATTCTGGGATAAACACGGTTTTAGCCCCTGAACAGAAAACCAGTAACCAAACTAGATCACAGCCTTCAAGGAAAACAGCCTCTTTTGAAAAACGAACATTGGCAGACACGCCAAAATATCATTGAGTAATCCTGGGAACTATCCCCTCTAAAAATTTAGTGTTTTAACTTTTTGTCTAGATTAGTAAATAAGTTCCTTGTGTTTATTTAACTAATTCAGATTGACAAAGGATTCCATGATACTGTGACCAAAGGAATGAATCTGAGGAACAAATTGTCAGCCACATGTCTAAATACAATTAGAAGAGGCCATATTAATCAAGTGGGCTTTCATGGAAGGAAGGGTCTTACCAACTCTAGAGAGCCTTTCAGAGCTAACAAGAGGTAGGGATGGTTTTGGAAGTGACTGAGGGAGGCTAACACTAGATTTCCAAAGAGAAACAATGAAGGATTAACCTAGGGTAGCAAGAGGGGGAATGAAAAGTGGCAATAAACGCAGGGCAAATTGAGAAGGGAGTCCACAACACTGCTTTGGATGGTGATAATGAGAAGCAAAACCAGTGTTTTGAGAGTTGGACTTGCCCTCACAAACCACAGTGTGGAAGTCTGGATAGGGGGAAGTCTTTAAGGGGGGAAGGCCCCACGTTTAACTTTAGTCATGGACTGGTCAAGACACTGCAACTGCCACATAACTTTTCACAAGTCTCTTAACCTTTCTGGGCATTAATTTTCCTGTTTATAAAAATGAAATGATATATTCCGAAATAAAAACAGAAAAGAGTGGATTGGACTAAACAGGTAGTCTGACAGTTCCCTGCCAGACCTAAAAGTGGATTTTAATTACCTGACTTATAAAGTCCATAATTAGAGCTGATGATTGTAGATTCTTAGTATTAAGAAATACTGTCAAGAAGGTAGGATAGAGGGCGCCTGGGCGGCTCAGTGGGTTAAAGCCTCTGCCTTCAGCTCAGGTCATGATCTCAGGGACCTGGGATCGAGGCCACATCGGATTCTCTGCTCCGCAGGGAGCCTGCTTCCTCCTCTCTCTCTGCCTGCCTCTCTGCCTACTTGAAATCTCTCTCTCTGTGTCAAATAAATAACTAAAATATTTTTTAAAAAATAAATAAAAGAAGGTAGGATAGATCAGTAAGATTAGAAAACAGTTCTTAAGTACTTTAAAGGGGAAAGTTGGGTTTTGGCAATTACTGGTTGGGATAAGAGAGAAATTTGTTGGGGCCTTTGAAAGAAGGGGTATCTTAGATGAAAACAGAATGATCTAGAAAATAGGTAGGGTAAGAGACTTGGTTTATTTATTTCCCAGATTTGCTACTTCCTCCCCACCCAATCCAGGACGTGGACATTTATCCATTGGATAGGCTCAGGTGCCACCATCATCTGGTCTCCTAAAAGTGTGCAGGGTGGGCACCTGGGTGGCTCAGTGGGTTAAAGCCACTGCCTTCGGCTCAGGTCATGATCCCAGGGTCCTGGGATCGAGGCCCACATCGGGCTCTCTGCTCAGCAGGGATCCTGCTTCCTCCTCTCTCCTCTCTCTCTGCCTGCCTCTCTGCCTACTTGTAATCTCTCTCTCTGTGTCAAATGAATAAATAAAATCTTTAAAAAAAAAAAAATAAATAAATAAAAATAAAATAAAATAGGGATAGTAAATTAAACTGAAGTACTGTTAAANATGGCCTCATCTCCTCAGGGCAGGAGGGCCATGATGACTCTGGTTCCTATATCTAACCCAACCAAACTCATGGGAAATCTGGCTCCTTCCACCACTTCCAGCCACAGGTATAATTAATTCACTGTGGGTCCCATGTCTGGTTCCCCTAAAGGGCTGCTAATTCTTCTACCCTACTGGGTTGTGTTAACTCTCCATGAGGGTAAATTCTGATCAATGAGAGTCAGTAGCTGGGAAAAAACTGGCAGAGAGATCCTCTTCTTTATTTCCCCTGATGGACCCACCTATGTGGTGGTCCCACACATTTCCTTAGCGATATTCTACATGACTGATGCACCAATTTTGCTTTCTCAAGAACCTGTAGCAAGCTTAGTAATATACCAACTTGTATGTATTTTTTCTCCTTTCCTGTACCACTTCCCTTACACTCACTCTTGCTTCCCTGGGATTGCACTTTCAAAATATTAGCACCTAAAGTATTAACATATAAGCTTTGTTTTGAGCTCCGTTTTCTAGAGAATCCAGTTAAGACAGAAACCTAAGAGATCCTTTCAAGGAAATTTGGGAATGACCATCTATTTCTGTCCTTCTATTTCTCACATTCCTTGAATAAAATCCTGAATCAAATCCTCCCCCAGACTAGCCTCTCACTTAACTCTCCTTTTTGATACATCTATCCATGATGATGCAAATGATAAGAGGTACTATTGATTCTTTTGCTACCTAATCATGGCTCAATGAAAAAGGCAGCATTTCTACATCCCGAACACTGCCTGATAATCTCCTCTAGGTGGTCAGAATAGCCAGGTTCAAGGAATAATCAGGAAAATAAACATGAATGAAGGTAAGAAAACAGACTTTGGAATTTACTTGCTTAAGAGAATTTGTTGTACTCTAAGACATTAAATTTGAATATAGCTCTGAACCATTGCAAAATATTAACATTCCTAAACCAGGGAACTCTTGGTAAATTGTCCTTCTGTGAACTAACCCCATGACTCCACGTATTTGTGTATTTGTAATTACAAGATACCCTCTGCAACACTCTACGGTAGTTACTAGTAGTCCCTGCATATTTACCATGCCCTTTCCATTCATTATCTCACTTGTCCTTACAAAACAGCATAAGTAGAAACTTTTCTAATATTCACTTTGCAGAAGAGGAAGCTGTGACTTGGAACAGCTTGTCAAAGATCTCACAGTTATTATCATGGATCTCACACTTGGGATATCAGATCCAGACTTGTCTGGACTTCATACGCTGAACTACCTTAACCTCATTTCACCAATTCCTGGGTGCCTGGTGTTGATAGGTCATGCAGGTTACAAGTTTGTCTACTAGATTGTAGTGTTAGAAGTCACTGCTCAGCAGCAAGTGGTTTCCTTAGTGGGCAGCAGCTTATGGGAACAATTTCAAGATACAAACTTAGGAGGTCTTAAGTTCAGCTATTAATTAGTGAAGCACAACACTTAGACACTAGTCCTTTATAATGTCAGCATCAGGTAACCTAGACAACAACTGTATCAAGAAAATAGGCAGCTTAATTAAACAACCAAAAATTGGGTTGGAGTCAGACAAACCTAGGTTTCAAAATTTGCTATCTGGTACTTCCTGTAGGATCTGGGCCATGTTACCAATATTCCTTTGAACCCTAGTTTCTTCATTACAAGTGGGACTAGAAATACAAACCATAGGGGTTTTGAGAGAATTTAATCAGATGATGCATTTAAAATACTTAGAACACCATGCTCGACCCCCTTCGTAGATGCTCAGTAAACACTGATTCTTAGTCACTTCCCTCATACATTCCCTCTACTTCTCTATGCAGCTGACCATCCTTTCAAAACGTTGAATCATAGTATACAATCAGAGAAACAGATGATTTAACTTCACAAGTGAGAAAAGGATAGTGACTTCTCCAAAGTTATGCCTATTTTAATAAGAAGCAAAGCTAGACGTTTAGGCGCTAAGTCTGATTTGCTTTGAGTCATATCAAACTATTGTTGGATTTCCTGGACTCGGGGGTGGGGGGTTTTGTAGTTCAAGAAGAACTGGTATTCTCTAGTATATCTGCACAAGGCTTTGGAGCTTTCTCAGTGTTCATTCCAGCCTCTTCAGTCCTCAGCCCGCAGCTCAGCTACAAAGGCCTCACATTCTTGTTTGCTGCAGTAATAACTTCAAGTTTATCTTAATACAGAGTACTTTTATTTATTTATTTTTACATTCATGACTATTTCCTTTAAAGATAACAAACTTGCTGGTTTTCACTTTCCACATGGTTTTTTCACTCTCTCAACAAGAGACTAGATGGTTCCAAGATAATTTTCTGCCTAATAAGTGGAAATCGGTGTTTCATGTGAAACAGGAAATTAATGTGGATGGTTTGGCTGAAGTCACCAGACATTCCAAAGTTTGGGGATATCACGAAGCAGAATTTATGAAGACAGTAGTCCCTAATCAATGACAGGACTCTTAACCCTTAGCTTGTACATCGGGTCTTATGAAGGGTTTGAACCTAGAGTTTAGAAGAGCATTTTGGGGGACAGAACAGTTGATGTATTGGGAGGAGTCTCACTACCTGCGCACACACACACACACACACAAGGAAAGGAGGTAATTTCCTCTTTAAGTCAGGTAAGAGAAGCTTTAAGAGAGAGCTCAGATGAGATAAGCCCAGAAATGATAAAGAATGAGCCACAGGATGGCACACTGCTCTCTCTGCAAAGGAGACGTGACCACATTGAGAGGCTATAACTTCTAGTATTTACTGGGGTAACTGATATGTAATTGTTTCCCATGGAGCTGATACACCCACATGAAAGGTGCTATTGTGGACTCCTTTGATTTCCTGTCCAAGAAGGCTAACTGGAGGGCCAAAGGGATGGCAGCAGAATAAAGCTGAAGGCATCACCAAATGCCCAGAGGCTGAGGAAGACATAAGGGAACATCTGGAACTGAGACATATTTACCTTTCTCAGAGGAATTATAGTTGAGAGATCCCCTGACAAATGTGCTATGGTGGGGGCAGAGATGGTGGAGGGTAGGAGGGAAAGTCTTTGGAAGACTCATGAATGGGCCCAGATTTAGATATAGGCTATTCTCACAGAAAACTATTTTTTTTAAAAGATTTTATTTATTTGGCAGAGAGAGAGAGAGAGATCACAAGTAGGCAGAGAGAGAGGAGGAAGTAGGCTCCCCACTGAGCAGAGAGCCCGATGCGGGCCTCAATCCCAGGACCCTGAGATCATGACCTGAGCTGAAGGCAGAGGCTTTAACCCACTGAGCCACCCAGGCACCCACAGAAAACTAATTCTTGACAAGCATCATCAAGTAAGAAATTTTGTGTATTTCTTTAGCTCTTCTCTCTTCCCCAACCCATTCTGGAGAGGCCAGAAACCACCGTTAACAAGAGGGCAGGGTCTGGGAGAAGGGAGTAGTAGTATAGGTGGGCAACAATGGGTAAAATGTCAACCATGTGTGGCCTCCTTTGTCATGGCTGGTGAGCAGCCTGTGGGAGGCTGGAAAAGTGGAATAACCCTGAATGAATTACCTTAATGGTTACCTTTGATAGACATACTAATCACGAAGAAAAGGTTCACTTATTTCCTGACAGTGACTAGGGGTAAAGGAAGAGCTGGCCCCCATGAATAAATTTAATGGATCAGTGGTAGACAAAAATGAAGTGACTTTACATTGAGTAAGCATGACAACTGGGATGTAATTATAAAGATTAAATATGCATTTTCTCATTTAATCTTGACAATGATCTTTTGAACTAGTGCTGCTATTGCTCACATTTTATAGATGAGAAAATTAAACTTAGAGAAGTTAAGCAACCTGTCCAAGAAAAAAATGGCCATCGAACAAAGATTGGTAGCCAGGCTGTCTGTCTCCAGAGCTGCCTCCTAGCAACCAGATAGCTTTCCTTTTCCTGGTGAAAATCTAGAGTTTCTATTTACCATAGATAGTTACACAGAACCACAGCCAATCCATTGGGCACATCTACAAAAATAGAAAAAAATAATCATCCTTCTTTCCAGATCTTTCCTTCCATCTGTTGGAGAATATCAAAATAGACTAACTTTTAAGAAGGTGTTTACTAACTTCTGCAGCAAAAAGTTTCATCATCAAAATCTAAATCTTCAAGGCCATTCGTTCTCTGTACACCTGTACCACAGCACTTGGCAGCCTGAAGGTCCTATTGCCAGGCAAAACCTTTCAAATAGTTTACACTTCTTTGAGACGTGGTCTCCAACCTCTGAAACCAATGGGATTGTAAACAATGGCCTTTTCCTCATGCCACAGCATTCCCATTTGCAAAGGGGGCATGTGCTCTGGGGGGTGCTGTGTGAGACGAAAGACTCTCAGATGTCCTGTCTTTCAGTCCACAAGTCACAAAAAATGTACCTGATGACTGTGAAAAGTTCAATCTGAAATCCAGAGGCACAAATCTAAATTCTCCGACCAGTCCCTGGGGATGTAAACAGAGCTGGAGGAAAATGTCAGCAAAGACAGGGAAGGAAAAAATATGAAGGACACATTAAATACTTACTGCTCTCACCGCCCGAGGTACAGATGTTGCGAACTATCCTTTTCTTGACCTTTGTCAGTTCATCGAAGTTATGGACCGTCAGTTTTTTATCTGCAGTCCCGGTGATCTGAATGAGCTGTTGGTCATCCACATCTCCAATGCCCACAGAGTAAATGTCAATGCCTCTGTGTCTCAGGTCTTCAGCGGCCTGGGCCACCTCATCTTGGGACTGACCATCTGTGAGGACCAGCAACACCTGCGGGGTACCTGCATTTATCCGGCTGCCCATGTCTGGCCGGAAGTAATGCCCCACCTGCCGGAGAGCAGCACCAATGTGTGTGTATCCAAAGATCTGCTGGATGTTTTCAATCTGAAAGGATATTTCCTTTTTGCCTATGAAAGTTCCCAGTGGAAATTCTGGCCGGTAGGTATGGCTGAACTGGGCAGCTCCTATACGTACTCTGTTGACACTGACATCAAAATCTTGAACAACAGATGCCAAGAATTCCTTCATCTTCCTGAAGTCATCTGGATGAATGCTATTTGAACCATCCATGAGGAACACAAGATCTACTTTTTCAATTTCACAATCTACAAAGAGGAGGGACGGAAGTAACAACAACAAAAAAATCAGGTAATTTTTTCTTTAACCTAGCAAGTGCAAATTACGTGTTTGTAGCTATACAGAAATGAGATTTCTGAAGACGGCTTCTTATCCTATACCATCCAGTGGTCACATTAATGGAGAGGAAATAAAAAGCATCAGTTCATAAAGGCAAACAACTCGCACATCCCTTGATGCCTTTCTTGGGATTTCCATTTGGTCTTACACTGTTTTCTCTTCCAAGATGCTAGAGAAGTGGGGGTGGTGCTGTGGCAAACTCCTTCTTTCCTGCAATGTAGCCTTAACCCTTCCAGAAACCCCAGTGCTAGTAGCACAGCAAGAGACAAAAATGGCACACATTCACTTAGGGACTCAAAACAAAAAGACAGATGGTCTGTACGATTCACTTGGCTTCCCTGGCTAGTTAAGCCAATCAATACTTTTCTGATTATTATTAGGGCAAACTGAGGGTTTAAAATCATGCCTTCTGGCTTGTTATCTTGTCTGCTTTCCTTTCTCAGCTCCCTTTCTGGTGCATATAGGCAGAAATATGTACTTAATAAAAATATTTTTTGGCAACGCAATATAGTTTAGAGATGCTTCCTTTGTATTAATACAACAAATACAAAACAAAAAGAATATGAAAGACCACTGCCAATGAATGACTTATGCTTGGAACATGCTCATGTGTGTTCCTTAGCCTTCTGGTAAACATTATCATTTCCTTGAATTCCCCCCAGAGATCTCACTATTGACTTAATTAATTCTTGTTAGCCTAAGATTAAAGGTATCCGAGATTCCCCCGTAGTCAAGATAAGGAAGAGATAAACACCATAAATAGATCCTTTAGGAACCAGTTAACTCATTAAATTCCTGTTTCAGTTTCAAATAAGGGAAATAAAGCAGGGTTTTTTGTTTTGTTTTTTAAACACACCTAAGGGAGACCTTTCAATACAAAAATTCAAGGTCAGCTTCTGCAGTAGGCTTAAAAGGACAGATCGAATTTTAGGCTCTGGCCAACAGAAGCTAAGAGTTGTCCCAGTTTTCAGTAAGACCCAGACAGAGTTCATTAGTTTTATGAAAGAAAAAGGTAGGAGCTGTCTCAGGAGGTAAGGCATAGGAAATCCAGAAAAGTTAAATAATTTTTAAAAGGAACTATACCCAAGATGTTGGAAACCTGGATCAATAGCAATTCACCTAATAATACTTAGTATTTTTAGTAAAACACACACCTAGATAAAAAATACTAAAGACTTTTTAAAAAAGATTTTATTTATTTATTTGACAGAGAAAGAGAGCGCATAAGCAGAGGGAGAGGGAGAAGCAGGCTCCCTGCTGGGCAGAGAGCCGGGTGCTGGGCTNTTTTAAAAAAGATTTTATTTATTTATTTGACAGAGAAAGAGAGAGCATAAGCAGAGGGAGAGGGAGAAGCAGGCTCCCTGCTGGGCAGAGAGCCGGGTGCTGGGCTCGATTCCAGGACCCTGGGATCATGACCGGAGCCAAAGGCAGACACTTACTAAGCCACGCAGATACCGCAGGAATTTTTTTTAAATAGACCACAGTGTCCCTTTAAAACAAAGGTGTATAGTGTCGGCTGAATAAATGAATGAATGACCACATACATACATAAACGTGGCAATGTAATTTCTAGCCACTGAACTAGAAACACGAGGCAAACAGAGTCCACGGTGGTCTGCTCTAGAAACATTGGAGTCTGGAATAGTGTGTTTAATATTGGGCTCCGTGTTTTAAACAAGTTTCCGCTGTTAATAGGTGAAGGGAGTGGGATCTTCCAGCCTACAAGGGGAGAAGACTTCAGGCAATGACTGCTGGTTCTTAGGAAGAAGTGGAATTGGATTTCTCGNACTGTTAATAGGTGAAGAGAGTGGGATCTTCCAGCCTACAGGGGAGAAGACTTCAGGCAATGACTGCTGGTTCTTAGGAAGAAGTGGAATTGGATTTCTCGTGTGAAAAGCCAGAGGAAGAACGAGTGGGTGGAAAGGATGTGTAAACAACTGTGTGTTCTGAGAAACAAAGCCAGCTCAAAAATGGCGAATCCCCCACGATTAGAAGAGGTTAGGCAAGGAGCAGGAAAACTGGAGGAGGTATTCCTCTTTGGGGAGGAGGCCAAATGAAATGTCCTTGAGATCCTTCCCACCCTGAGATTCTGTAACAATGGGAAGTTCTAGAACCATTGGCGCTTTCCCTCTCCTCTCTGGAGAACTTGCTCTGAAGCACTATTCTTCTGGTTTCTCCCTCACTAGGACCTCTGCTGATAATTCAGAAAAATTTAATGGATAAACCTTACCTACTTTCGAAGAGTTACATACACTGGCTGACACATCTGAAAATATCCCCTTCAGGCCTCCGAACGTCTCCACAAAGTAGTACTTGTCACTCGATCCTGCCATGGCAAGCAGTTCCACAGGATTGGCACCAGCAATCCCCACGGCCAGGACAAGAATGCCTTTGTCTCTCAAGGCCTTGGCTGTGGCATTGAGCTTATCTGCATCATGGGATTCCCCGTCGGTGATCACAATGAGGACTTGGGGGACCCCTTTTTGCAGACGGCTGCCCCGGGCTTCGGTGAACATGTGGTCTGAGAAGCCTAAGGCCTCAGCGGTGTAAGTATTGCCCCCCATGGGCTGGTCCTTCTGGAGCACCGAAATCACTTCCCATTTTGTGCCAAGGTCACCCAGATAAAACAGCACCTCTGGGTCATCAGCATACTTCAGAGCCCCAAACCGGACCTGATTCTTGCCAACATCAGCTTTTTTCACCAAGTCAACCATAAAGTCTTTCATGATATTATATTCATCATGGTCAATGCTTCCGGAGCTGTCAATTACAAACACAACATCCAAAACTTCAATCCGCTTGCATTCTAAAAGAGGAGGAAAAAGGAAAACCACAAAAGATTAGCTTTGGTCATCACGTGAGACTCTTCTTCCCACATCTGTTCTTTTAATTGCCAGGGTGTCCTCTGCACAGGATCAAACTGTACATTAGAATGTCCGTTCCCTGGGTAACAGACAATACACATATGTTCATGCTGCCAGCATGTAGAAATAGTAAGGTAAGCTTTAGGACAAGGCAGACATGAAGCCTACTGTAGGGGGAATGGGGGGGGGAATAGTCACAGAATCATAGGAATAAACACTTCAAATGCTTCGGACTAAAAAGGAAAAAGGTTTTGTAGAAATTCTCCTGTATAAATAGTTTCTTCAACATGTGCTTTCATTTACACAAATTCGTTTTTTTCTTTTTCTTTTTTTTTTTTAAGCCCAGAGACGAGATTTTATTCTTAAGATAAACCTTTGGGAAATGTCCACATGAAAGTGAAGTTGGCAACACTGTATATCTTTTCAGTTTTATGATAGCTAATTCTTCAAGGTTACATGTTCTCCCTTTTTAACTTTCCTGAACATTATCTGTTTTCATTGTTGGGTCTCATCCTAGAAATAAGCCCAATTCACACTTGGCCTCACTTAGTGGTCTTAGCATGACGCACCTGTTAACTTTTCAAACTTTGGGTCAATGGCATGGAAAAGTAAAGCAGGAAAGACCCCATTAATACTTAATCCATGTGTGTGTAACATATTCTATCTAAAGGAGCAGAGTTCCAAGTTCTAACTCATTCATTCCGGAGACAGGGGATGTCCGTTGGTTAATGATTTAGTCTGTATGTAGCACAATCCCTCTACAGGCCTTGGAAAGGTATGTTCCAAATGTTAACTCTCCAGTTCTGGAGAAACAGAATGATAACAGAGCAGCCACCCTCCCTAGACGCTCACCCTATTTATTTCCTTCCTTTGCCAGCCACCTGCTTGCTATGTGGCAGGGCTGTTGAATACTCTAGAACTGATGTACTCACCCCACTGACTAGAGGCCATGTTGTACATAGCCATAAACCAAATTCTCAAGAAAGGCCAGTGATGGGTATTGAGGAGGATGAGCACTGGGTGTTATACTTAATAAATCGTTGAACACTGCATGAAGGACTAATTATGTACTATACAGTGGCTAACTGAACATAAAAAAAAAAAAGAAAAGAGAAAGGCTACAAAAGAAGACACTACAAGACACTACATCTCTCTGGCTTTTGGCTGGCCTACCCAAGGGACTGTGTGGGGGATAAGGAGGCTAGATCTTAGCGTTGGCATACTTCAAAGAGTTCAGATTTGTTCTGGGTAGAATGATCAGGAAATACAATCCAGTTGTATTTTCTACAGAGCACGGACTACAATCACCAAGCCTTCCAGTGGAAATTGAACAGAACTGTTCCTTGAAAAACACGGTTCCTCGCTTTGTTCAAAATTCCGTTAAGATCCATGTCCTTTGTAGAGGTTTTTCAGAACACCTCTGTCATCAGGCACCATGGATCGCAGTGCAAATCAGTCCCTTACATTTGCTGAACTTGTTTAATCACTTGCATGACTCTGCAGTTTCATGGAAGGAGGATGGGGACTATACTATTTACTTCTTTAAGACATTCATGGTTCAAGTTCCCATACTATACTCCTCTTTTATAGGATTTAATATCACAGTGCTTATACCAACATTATCTCAGTTTATGGAAGTATTCGTTTTCAAATACTGTACAATGAACAAACATCTACATTGGAGGTCAGGTCAAAGAGGAGCCACCTTGCCCAGGAGGTAATGCTCCTGTACCACTTGCCTCACATGGAGCCCAAGGACACCCCTTGCCTCCAGGTGGGCAGACTCTGTGGTATAATTCATGCCCTAGGGTTCCCCATGGGATCGGGCTGAAGCTACGCTCTAGCTGAGACTACCACCTTGCTTAGCTCCTACACATGCCCAGTCCTGCATTCCTTATTCCCCTTCCGAAAATGCCTCTTCAATAAGTCACTTCCACAAGAACACCCCACTCAGCTTCTGCTTCCAGGGAACCAGACCTAAGATATCGCCTTAGTGCTGTCTACAAATGGGAAACAATCTAGATGGACCAAAATTGTTCTGTATTAATTCGACAGTTCTGTTGAGGAAAGGTGCATTTTCTATATGTAGGTCAAAACCCATTAGGATGAACATTTCAATTAAACAAAAAGTTTGCAATGTTCATATAGTAGTCTACTTAATTCCAGACAAAATGGCTACCGTGGACATTTGTTTGGATGATCCCGCTAGTGCATACGCCCACACCTACCTTCCCGGGGGCTGCATATTCCAAAAACAAGATCGTCTTCAATGTGCTGCAGAATATCAAAATTCTCAACATAAAAAACCATCTCGGGCCTCCCGCTGATTTCCTCCAGCTGGGTGACATTGGAACCAAACACCCCCACTGAGTAGATAATTATGCCTTCTTGTCGAAGTGCTACTGCTGGGTCCTTGACTATGTCCTGAGCTTCACCGTCAGTGATGAGGATGAGAAACCTCCTGACATTGGGCCGGGCCCCCTTGGCAGGGCTGAAGTACTGAGACACAAAGGTCAGGGCACTACCAGTCAAGGTCGTTTCTCCAATGTGAGTCATCCGGTCTATTGCATCTGATATTTCATTTTGGGACATATATCTGTTGAGCTGAAATTCCTCCTTATTGATGCCGCTGAACTGGACCACGCCAATTTGTACCCGATCTGCCCCAATCTGAGATTTGCTCACCAGGTTTTTCATAAATGTTTTCATTTTGATGAAGTTTTCAAGTCCTATACTGCCAGAACTGTCCACCAGAAACATGATATCTGCTTTCATCTCTTTGCAGGCTGTAGGGCAGAAGGCAAGATGCTTATTCAAGGTGGCTTCAGGAAAAGAGATTAAGGGCAAACAAGAAAATCCAAAAGACAAATAATTCTATACTCAAGTGTGAGCTTGGTAAGGACTGCTAGCAAGTAAATAAAGCACTGAAAGCAATACAAGAGAGACTACTCTGTTATTTGTTATTAATATATTAGTCAGGATATCTTAACTTGAGAACTATTGACAAATTGGGCTGGATCATTTTTACTGTGGAGAGCAGTCCTACAGTATCCTATAATGGCTGGACACTTAGCAGTATCTGGACCTGTATCCGTTAGATGCCAAGAGTATCTATTGTCATTCACCGTCATTCATAACTGTGCCGTCATCGTCATTCATAACTATGCCATTCAGTTATGTCAACCAAAAATTTTTTTTTAGACATTGCAGGTATCCCCCAAGGGGGCAAAAATCACCCCTGGGTTAAGACTACTGATACAGTTGTAAAATGTTTCATAGAAGTTTTATTAAAAAGCAATTTAAATAACCTGAATTACTCTTTCAAAATCAGAAATCATTTGCAGTGTCTAATTATAGGTCTATCCCAGCAGGGATCTGTGGGAAGAGGCTAACCAATATTTACTAGGGACAACTCCTCCAAACATCTTTCTTATGCTTCAGATATTAAGTAGATATTAACAACACTATAATGGGCTCCTAGTTTTTCTCTGGAGAACAAACATAGCTGCACAAGTCAACAAATCTTGACTTGGAAATTTATGCTGTTTCTCTAAGCCTGGGATGTCATACTGCAAGAAGGTAATTTAGGAGTGGAAGTCAAAAGGTGAAGCCACCATGTGGCTTCTTCAGCCTACCTTCTTCAGCACAGATTTCTTGAACAACTTGGTTTCTTATGTCTTTCAAAGCGTCGAAGTCATGCACATAGTATACCCTCTTTTCCTCGCCTGCGATTTCTCGCAGCTGTGTTTGGTTGGCCTCCTTGACCCCAATGGCATAAACACGAATGAGCTCTTCTCTCAGTCTGTTCGCAGGCTCCAAGATGCTATCCTTGGACATGCCATTTGTCAGGACAACAAGATGACAGGGCACTCGGTTTCCTCGCTGCTTCTTTGCTTTTTGCAAGAGCCCCAGTGTGAAATTGAGGGCTGCCCCCGTGTGGGTGTTCCCACCCATTTGCCGGATGTTCTCGATGGCCTTTCCCAAGTCGTGCTTGTTAGTGTATTTATTGATCTCAAACTCCAAGTCCCAGGTGTCGGCGTACTGGACAGCCCCAACCCGCACCTTTTGGGGAGCGATGTTGAACATCCCTACCACCTCGGACAGGAAGGTCTTCATTTCGTGGAAGTCTGTGGCCTGGGTGCTTCCAGAACCATCGATGAGCAGATAAATGTCTGCTTCTTCAGTATCCACACAACCTGAAACGGAACCAGAAAGCTGGCGGTGGCCCTGAGGCAAGTGTGAAGGAGGAATGGGGATAGATGGGGAGGAGAACAATGCAAGTGTCTTGAGACAGAAAGATGGAAAATAGCTTCTAGGCGTAAAAGACACTGCTAACCTAACGTAGGGAAATCATAGCAATACTGGGGCCAAATTGCTTCTGACAGTTTAAGACTATTTGGATAGTTCTCTGCCATGAATCAGAGCAAATCTGGATACAATCAAAGATTAGAAAGAAAACTCGAAGATGATTTTTACAAGTCACTTTCCTCATTAGTGAATAATTGCTTAGCAAGCAGGCAAGTGGTATGCTGGGAAACAGAAGGCATTTAACGGGATTTTGTGGATAGAGGAGCTTTTCTTTTTTTGAAAACTTGAACGAGGGCGCCTGGGTGGCTCAGTGGGTTAAAGCCTCGGCTTTCGGCTCAGGTCATGATCTCAGNGGAAACAGAAGGCATTTAACGGGATTTTGTGGACATAGGAGCTTTTCTTTTTTGAAAACTTGAACGAGGGCGCCTGGGTGGCTCAGTGGGTTAAAGCCTCTGCTTTCGGCTCAGGTCATGATCTCAGGGTCCTGGGATCGAGGCCCACATCGGGCTCCCTGCTCAGCGGCGAGCCTGCTTCCCCCTCTCTCTCTCTGCCTGCCTCTCTGCCTCCTTGTGATCTCTCTCCCTCTGTGAAATAAATAAAATAAAATCTTTAAAAAAAAAAAGAAAACTTGAATGAACTCCTCTACTCCTAGCCAATTCACAAACCTAGGGGTATTGTCAGTGGCCTTATTTGCATAGAACGAGGACACTTTTACAGTAAACGAGTAAGCTAGAACTAGTTGTTGATGTGCACATATATAGGCACACAGAAGTTATACAGTGTGCACATGTATATATGAAATATTTAAGATGCATCACTCTCCCATCTCTCCAAACTCACAGATAGCAGACTAACACTTCACAACAAATCACTCTGTCCTCAAACCAAATCACGCCGGTTTCTTCAAGCTGGAATTTGAGGATGGTGGGAGAAAAGGAGAGAAAAGTTTAAAACGAAAAAAAGAGGACGCCTGGGTGGCTCAGTTGGTTAAGCGACTGCCTTCGGCTCAGGTCATCATCCCAGAGTTCCGGGATCGAGTCCCACATCAGGCTCCCAGCTCCACGGGGAGTCTGCTTCTCCCTCTGACCTTCTCCCCTCTCATGCTCTCTCTCACTCTCTCTCTCTTTCGAATAAATAAACTCTTAAAAAAAGAAATTCTCTATTCTCCTCCATAAAAGCTTATTAAGAATAAAAAAAGGAAGAGCAGGGGAACAGGAGAGGCAAAGTAGAAAAAGGAAAATGGGCAAAATAACAAAGGATGGCGTTCTGGGGTGTTTAGAGGTCATGGGGAATCCTGGTAAAGCTGCACAAAAGACCAAGTAAAAAAGGAAATCCTTCCTCCCCATTCCAGCACCTCAATGGCTTCCCTTCTCCCCCAGTTTACACTTCGCAGGAGCAAGCGAAGGTAAGGAATCAGGAACTTATTCCCGCTACCCACAGCATCCCCTGCCACCCCCTCCTCTACTTAGGGTACCTGAGAGACAGGAGAAAAGAAAAAGGCTCGGAATCACCCTTCTCTCGGCTAAGGACTTTACCGGATTTGAGAGTTTCAGTGCGTTCTGAAAAAACAGAGACTGTGTGCATTATCTGGTTCCGCAGCTTCTTCAGAAACGTCTGGTTGTGAGCGGCTAGGTCGGAGAAGGTTTTCAGTTTGGACGCGTGCTGCTCAGCGGGGTGAGAGGCGATCTTTTCCAGCTGGCTGTCGCTGGCCCCCTCGATGCCCATGGTGAAGATGGTCACGCCCTCGCGCCGGAGGCTGACGGCCGCCTTGGTCACGTTATCCTCGGAGGGTCTGTGGGTCACCAGCACGGCAATCTGGGGCACCCCCTGGTTCTTCCGACTGCCGTTGCGTGCACTGAACACTTCCTTCCTAATCTTTCTGATGGCAGCTCCCGTGTAAGCCTTCCCGGCCCGGGGAGAGAGGTTCTGTATATTTTGGAGGACCTCTGACTTATTTACACCCCTGCTGAGTGAATTTATCACCTTGGTCTCATTGCTGTAGGTCACCAGGCTAACCCTCATGCAGTTTTCCTTTACGTCAAGAGCAGATACACTCTCTTCCAGGAATTCCTTGAGATAGTCAAAGTTCTCCTGGCTGCCATTGACAGACACATCCAACAGGAACACCACATCAGCCACTGATGGGCCTTGGCAAACTGTATGGAAAAGCAATGAAGAAGCATAACTTTAGCTGGAGGTTCGGCATCTCTGCTCAGCATTACAAGGCACAGAGAACATCTACCAGAACCTGGTTACACACGTAAAGAAGGCCGTGCACGAAAGGATCATGAAGCTGAGACCACAAGGTCCCAGATTCAAATCCTGGATCTTAGCTCAACTCCCAGCTTTAATTTCCTTATTTGTAAAAACAGCATTTATCTCATGAAATTGTTATGGAGAGTACATGTGATAATGTCTTAGCACGGGGCCCGGTACATAAAAATCACTCAGTGAATAGCTGCTACTGTGATCATAATTAAAATATCATTAAAATCAATAGGTAGAGTCCAAATATTCCTAAGGTATGGTAATGGACTAGCAAGTGCACTTTCCATTATCTTTTTTGGGAAGGCTAGTATGAGGATTCATATTTTCCTAGAATAAACAAGAAAAGCATTCTCCATTATCAATAGACAGTTCTACTGTCTCACTCAAACAGATTTAATTAGCAATAATGTGAATTTCCTATGTAACTTATTTTCACTTATACAGTTTGAGCAAATTGTTTTTTTACTGGCTCTCTCCTGCCCCTCACTTGAATGATGTTCATAAACACCTGGCCATTCTTGTTAATACGAGAGGACAGACCTGGACAGCAGGTTGGAGGTGCAACAGAACACAGGGAAGTTCGTTCAGAGCAGAGCAGCAGAAGGGAGGCAGTATGGGGTTGTAGCGACGAGGGCCAGGGGAATCAACAGGACTGATCTGCCTGATTTCAAACTGTAGCCTGGCCTGGGGCCAGGCCATGTCTCCTCTAAGGATCCCTGCAAGCTTCTCTCTGCAGAAGTGGGGGTTTGGGCTACCTGAAGATGTTTCTAAGTCCTAACATTCTGAGATTGCATTATGTGGTTTTGACAGGCAAGGATTTAAGAACAAATTTACCTTTTAAATGAGCTTGTAATAAAACTACATAGCAACAGAAGCCCCGATATAAGCTGGGTTTTAGGGAGGTGTCCCTAAATTTTAAGACGTGTTGATGACATGCAATGTAAGTGAGACACAGAAAGCCAAGACCTGTGGGGGTTCACTGGATTCACAATGGCCACAATCGTTGGGTCCCCTTGAACATAAGTATCTAACATCTGAAAATGCAGCCTGGCTTTTGGGGAAGGGGGTGTGCCTCTTTACAATCCTCTCCCCATGCTGATTTTTCAAAAGCACTTAATCATCATTCCTGTACATGTGCCCTAAACCCACCTTCCACAAGGATGTCATCGGCCGCTCCATCCCTGTACTTGGTGGCTTCCTTGATGATCTGCGTCATGTTTTGGGAAAAGGCACCAAGGTCCCTGACCGACTGGAGGTTGAAATGAAACTGAGCCGTGGCCATGGCCTTCAGCTGCTCCTCAGAAGCATCCTGCAGACCCACGGAGATGATTCTCACCCCGTCTTCCCGCAGGGCCTTGGAGGCCTCCTCCACGTCATCCTCGGACTCTGCGGAAGCCAGGACCACCAGGATGGGGGGAAACTGCTTCTTGTCCCTCCCGCTGCCGGGCGCAGAGAAGTAGGTCCTGTGCGCCTCCCGGAGCGCCTGGCCGATCCGCAGGGAGCCGCCCATGAAGCTGAAGTTCTTCTTGAGGTGGTTCAGCATGGGGTTCCTGCTCTTGAAGGTGCTCAGCTGGAACTCGTTGTGGAGCTGGTCGCTGTACTGGGCCAGGGCCACGCGGTACTTTTGGGCCTCTATGGGCAGATTGCTGATCATTTTGTTGACGAACGCTTTCACAAAGGGGAAGGATTTAGTCCCCAGGTGATCCGAGCTGTCCACCAGAAACACCACGTCTGCATACTCAGGGCCTACAAACCCAGAAACATAGAAACAAAGCAAAAATTTTAGGAAATTACCACCCTGTTTAATGCCAACCATTTGTAGAAAAACTTACTTTCCTTTATTTGTATTTTTAATACCTTCCCAATGAAATGGAAATAGCAGCCAGAACTTACACGTTCTCTCAAGAAAAGAAATCTGTTTCTTGGGCTGATTCCTTCCATATACCCTCTCATTTGAACACATCACAAATTAAGCATCACTTTTATATGGAATTAATTAGAAACAGATAAATTTAGAGAAGTTAAAAATCCTAGGTCTTTATACATTTAGTGGCTGATTCATCCTCCCCTTTTTTGCTTTCAGAATTTGATCTCCGTTTATATCAAGAGAATAAAAATTTTAATTGAGAATTGTATTGCTTTGAATTTGTTAGAATGGAGAAATCTGAACGATACTCTTTCACTGTGATTCCTCTTTAGGCAATGCAACAGTGGTCTGATTTATTTATATACATATCAGTTTTGCATTCCCAAGTGTTAAATTGATGAGGTTTAAAAAAACACCTAATAATCACAAATATATGGCAAAATTAAAGTTCTTTATAATATTTTTTGATGAACCACGAGTGAGCATTAAATTGGTCATTTATTTATTTTTAAAGATTTTATTGATTTATTTGACAGAGAGAGAGATCACAAGTAGGCAGAGAGGCAGGAAGAGAGAGAAGCAAGCAGGCTCCCCTCTGAGCAGGGAGCTGGATCCTGGGCTTGATCCCAGGACCCTGAGATCATGACCTGAGCCGAAGGCAGAGGCTTTAACCCACTGAGCCACCCAGGCACCCGGTCAATTTATTCTTACACGAGTAAAACTTGATAGAAACCAGAATGCCTTAAGCTGTGAAAGGGATTAGAATTGTAGTTTCTATTAAAGACATAATTTTTATATAGGAATATAATACTTTGTGGAACTTTGAAGGCTTCATTCAATGCCAGGTTCAATGCTGGTATACAGAATTAGATTTTTATGTAATAGGGAATTACTAGGTTTAAGCACAAAACGATTACTGGTGATCTGCTGGTTTGAATTCAGAGTTCTCACCACATTCGTAGAAGACCCATTTTCTGTCTGAGGAAGGGAGGGAAAGATTTAAGAAAATATGGTGAAATGGAACAAAGAGCAGAAGTCCTGACCCTGACTTTGTTATCAGCTAACTCCACTTGCTCTGTCAAACCATTCAACGTACTTGGGCTTCAGGTTCCTCACCTTTAAAATGAGTGGATTCGACTAGAAAATATCTACAATCCTTCGTCACTCAGATTCTGATGAACTGAAGTGGTTATGAGATAAATTCTAATCAAATTAAAATAACTTCAACCTTTTCCTGTCTACAATTGCTAGGAAGTCAGCATGGCACTCCGCGTGTGATTCTGTTCTCTTGATAGCAGTCTTACCAAGGCACAGAGGATAATATTCTTTCCTATCTTCTACAGATTCTAATTTCAACCAGTTTGAGACTCCTTTGATGATCGTATAGCCAGCAGAGACGTGAGGGGAAGAAGGAAGTGAGGGTGAATTAATACTGTCTTCCAAAAGAAGACTGGAACTGTATGAAGACTGTCGGGGAGCCCTGCCCAGGATGGCTTGACTTGTGACCAAAAGTCACCTTTATGCTCATCAATAACCCCCCCACACCTCATGTGGAGAAAGGAAATGTGGACAACTAGCATATAAGATAGATTCAGGTTCTGATATGGGCCGACATTACGTCTGAACCTTGGGACAGTGGGGAAAAAGCACTGCCTCTCTTTAAAAAGCATAATATTAAGCGCAGTGAGATAGCAAAGGAAGATGTTTACAGATCAAAGTCTAGTTTCTCTCTCCAGAAGGTCTTGACTTGCTTCCAAGGTCAGAGTCCTTGAGAAATCTGTGAAAGCCAATATAGGTGACCTTGGACATAAAGTGGCCACTATGAGAACTCACTACATAGAGGTGGGAGTGGCAGTGAAGGGTACACCAGTACTTTGACTTCATGTCCACTGGACAAAGATTACTGACAGACAGAAGACAGCTATGGAGCTTTCTCTAAAGGGCAAGAGCTCTTTCTTTACAATAAGCAAACAGTTTAAACTAGAGCAGAATCTGGATACTTAACTAAGACAATGTTTTGGCACAAATGAAGTAGGAAGAGACATGCCAAATTTCCTAGGCCTGAATCTAATATTAAGAGTAGAGTTTTCATGCAAACTCCCAACAGACCTAAAAGGGGTTGAAGTTGAGGACAAAATAACAGCTCTCATATCTTTCTATCATAACCAAGGAATCAGGTCCAGAAACAAATGATCTGTAAAGGAGTACAGGTTGACATCAAAAAGAAATTGAGCTACCATCCATACCTTTACCACCATCAAAATTAAATCAAAGCAAACCTCTTAATTTTTAAGTGGGTCAAACTCATCTATTTTTCATAATGAAAATTAAGGAAAATAATTCTTTTTTTTTAAACTTACCGGGATCTTTGTTCATAGAGACATGGGAACAAATTATTATAAGGAACAGAATCAGCAGCATTTTCATATTATGACCTAAAAAAAATCTCCAGCTTGAAATCTGAAAGGCAAAAACATAAACACCTAAAATTGTTGTGGATATTATTTTGGAATAAAGACACACACTGAAGAGCACACAAAATTTTATAGCAAACTGGATGCAATAGAAGGCAGAATCTGAGTTTCTGATTTGTGAAGTACCTTAGGGAAAAAGATCCACAAACATTTACACAATCATATAAGTTTTTCCTGGTCTAAGATCCTGTGGAAACATCAAATTTTGGATTGTCAATGGCGGTAGCCAGATGCATCTAGTTCCAACAATATTTCATGTCTCTATTAGTCATTTTCCCTGTACCCTAGTGTTACCCTCAGTCCACTCACTGCCAAGACAATTCAGAGTTCATGGCTGGGACACAGTCTAAGACTTGACTTGTAATTTCTCTGTCATGAACATGTAGGTGTGTTTCATACTTGAGAAGTATTTTTAGATGTGGTTAAAATTCCTTGTTTTTTCCTTTTCCTACACAATTAGAAAGCTAACCATTTCCCTTTATTCTTAAATTTGAGGGAAGACATAAAAGTAGTGGCCCTCCCTTTTCCATACCGGTATCTTGATCCTCCCAAATGACTCATTTTGTATCATTTTGCTTCTAACTACCAAGAACTGTGTGAGGCAAGGGTTTTCCAATTCCACTTTGACCTAAAGCATTTTTGGCCACCTAGAATTATTCATTTCATAGACTATTAAATATATTGAAAATAAATATTTTCATGAAACAGGTTGGGCTCATTCATTCATTCATCCACTCAGTGAAAAATCAGTTGACCCATATTAATAAACTGGTATCTGTTTCTTGCTGACTTCTTACCCAAACATGAATTTGCAATGTTATATATGGCTGTCTTGATCCTAGTGGCTATACTAGCAGCGAGGCTAGTCAGGCAGGCTCCTAAGGCTTAGTACTTCATCCCTTCAGAAAGGGACTTGTGCCATTCAAAATTCCATCCTTATTTCCTCACCTACTCCATCATTCCTCTGACATTCTGGAATTTGGGACTCTTCTATGTTCCTTCATAAGTCTAGATGATATAAACTTTTCAGGCTGTAAGTCAATTTATCAATCCTATTCCGAGGTAATCAGTGAATTGGAAGGGGCTCATAAGAGGTTGTTTTTAGTTCAACCCTTTCATTTTAGAGGAATGTTAGTCATAATGTGGATTGCCCAAAATGAAAACCAAGTCATAATATCTACAAATTTTCTACTAGTGTGTATAACAACAAATTCCAACATTTCTCGAGTCTTTACTCTGTGACATGCCCTGTGCTAACTGCTTTGCATTTGTTCTCCTGTTCAATATAGATAACAAACCTAGTACCAGGTGATATTATTTTGCAGATAAGGAAACAGATTCGTAGGGGAGAAGTAAGTAACAGACTCAATCACATTGATAAAATGGGCCACAGTTGGGCATACAACCCACATAAGATCTGTCCTTGCAAACTCTGTTACCCTGCATCCCAAACTCAACACTGAACACAAAAAGTGTCTCCAGCTTTCTTTCTGAAAGTTAAAACCTGGATAGAAAAGTGAGGATTAGTAAATGCCACAATAATGCCAAAGCAGCATGAAGCATCTGGAAATTTCCCCATGCAGATGATCAATACCAGTGACACAATAAAATTTGAGTTCTTTGGAATGGCGTCTTGCGAAACAATTTTCTTGTACCCTTTAAATGGAATCCCAAATCTGGTGTGTATACAGTGTGGAATCCCATATGCAAAAGTTTCTCTTAAAGTGCGTATGTGCCATATTTTGTGTATACGGTAAGATTAATAGTGGGCTAAGCCTCTAAGCTCACACTTAGAAGGCTTGGGATAATTTTGACCACACCAAACATGGATGAAGTGCCTATAATCTCTTTGCTCTTCTACTCCCAGACATGGCCAGGATTTACATACATTTTAAAATATCTGAATATTTAAAAACAATTTTAAGAAATACCCAAAGACATGAGGAGAGAATAAAGGAGATATTTAAAGCAACAACATAAAATTTAAATTCATTGCACACTCCATCTTAACGAGACTGATAGTTATAGAAATACTCTCAATGGTACAGTTCTCTTTAATCTAAATTTTGTTGTAATTCATTTATTCGGAATCAAACAAGCTGAAGCCAATGTACTTCTTCTGGAAATTCTATGCTATAAAAAGCTTAAAAAAATCTGGATCGCTGTAAACTTTCTGTTGAGAAGGTAGAATGTTTCTAATTTAAACCACAGCTGCAAAAGCAACATAGCCACCAAACCCTTGGCTTCAAACCCAGAATGTTTAGAACTTGTGCAACACCTCTCTTGAGGCTAAGAAGAACAAGGGGTTTCAGGGAGACCTCTGCCCCGTGCTAGCCAATTCATAATCTAGGACATGTCTTCAAAAAAAATATTAACAGCCCAGAAGGGATATCCAGCAAAATTAAGATAAATGCCATTTTTTCCTTTAAAATGAGCATGCAAGATATATCATTTCCAAGCATATGGATTTTATTTTTCTTCAGAAACAAGAATATTATCAACTGTTGCACTGTAAGAAAAAATACTGGGTCTGTGCTACAAAGTTCAGGATAAGTTGTCATTTGCTTATTTATCCCCATGCCCCCATCTCTTCCACTATTTCCCTTTCTTGAGCCGTTCTACTTCTCAGAAGTCAAAAGGTAGAAAGAAAAATATCCAAAGTGAGACAACATTCATGCTGAAATGTTACAGCACAAATCCTTGGCACACAATATGAACAAATAAACAGTGAATCAATGATGGTAAGCAATACAAAACACACAAGCACTCTTGGGGCAAGCAAGCTGCATAGTTTTGCTAATGTCATGTTTTTCCCAATTGCAGTTTCTAGAATCACAAAGAGAGGCTGTGTAGATTGATCATATTGAACAGGGTCATTAAGACCTTGCCATTTTGTAAAATGGACACTCATGTGTGTGGAGGAATGTTTGGTTCAGTGGAAAGAGCACAAGCTATGAAGTCTCATGACCTGGGTTTCATTCTGTTCCTCAGCAGTTGTGTCAGTGGATACCCCCAACTCCCCTCACTTCTGTGGGTTCCTAATCTGAAGTACAAGGGATTACATCCTTTAAATTCCAACTGTCACACACTGACAGGTCTTTGATCTAATAAATAGCACTAGAAGAAAAAAAAAGTAACCAGTTAAGCCAAGAGCACAATGAAACATCAAACACATGTTCTGAAATTCTTAGGGAGGAAAGTGCCCCTTAGACAACTACCTCTGCAGGTCCTGTGTTACAGGGACTACAACAGCAAGAGAAAGATCAGGTCTCAGTTATCGACCCCTTCTGGGTCAGAAACTCTGCTGGAATCCATTCAGACCCAAGGACATCAACTTAAGGGGACTAAAATTTCAATAAGGAAAACCTTATTTTATTTAATCTGGAAATTAAAGGCCCTGCTTAAAAATTAGGAAAATATAAAATAAATCCAAAATAAATATAAGAATATTAAAATACAGAAAATCTGAGTAGAAATCAGCAAACTAAAAAAGATAAAAGAATCAAGATTTCAAAATACCCACCTCATGATAGACTAATAAAAAAACCAGAGAGAAGACACAGATAGTTGCATGATTGAAAAAGGAGACAGAACTATAGATAAGGCAGAGATTTAAAAAATTGAAGCAGTAGTTAAAAATACTCACAGAAAACTCCAAGTCTACATGATTTTACTGGCAAGTTCCAAACTTTCAAGAAACATATCATTTGAATCTTCTACAAATTCTTTCAGAGATTAAAAAAGGGGGGGATATTAGCCATTTTGTTTTTTGGGGGTCTATAAAATCTTGATACATAAACTAGACAAGGACAGTAGGAGAAAGGAAAATTAAACACCCATTTTACTGATAAATATAAAGATCAACAATAGCCAAATTATGGAAAGAGCCCACATGTCCATTGATGAATGAATGGATAAAGAAGATGTGGTATATATACACGATGGGATATTATTCAACCATCAAAAGGAATGAAATCTTGCCATTTGCACTGGCATGGATAGAGCTAGATAATACTATGTTAAGTAAAATAAATCAGAGAAACACAAATACCAGACGATTTCACTCATATATGGAATTTAAGAAACAAAATAGATGAACATAGGGGGAGAAAAAGAGGCAAAGCAGAAAACAGACTCTTAAATATAGCGAGCAAACTGAGGATTACTGGAGGTGAGGGGGTGGGGGATGGGCTAAATGGATGATAGAGATTAAGGAGGGCACTTGTGATGACCACTGGGTATTGTATGGAAATGATTAATCACTAGATTCTACACCTGAAACTAATGCTACACTGTATGTTAACTGGAATTTAAATAAAAACTTGAAAAAATATTAAAAAATCCTAAATGAAATATTAATTCCCTCAGTATATAAAAAAGAGAATATGCCATTACTAATTTGGCTTAGCTCAGGAATACAAGGATTACATTTAAAAGATACAATCTAAATATGTAAATCTAAATATGTATTTAGAAATACATGAATACAACTTACCACATTAATAGACTAAAAGAAAAAGTAAATACAAAAGAAAAACCACTCCAATTCATAATTTTAAGAAAAACCTCTAACAAACCAGGAGTAGAAGCAAACAATCTGACAAAGGAAGTATTTTAAAAATCTATAGTATATATCATCCTAACGGGGAAATTATAGAAGTACTCTTTTGTTAAAAGTAAAATTGAAGTGTAATTTACAGTGTTATTTTAGTTTCAGGTTTACGATATAATGATTACACAATCCTATACAATACTCAGTGCTCGTCAATACATATACTCTTAATCCCCTTTCTCTACTTCACCCATCTTCCTCCCATCTCCCCTCTGGCAGTCACCAGTTTTCCCCTCTATATTTAAGAGTGTTTTTTGGCTTTTGTTTGGTTGGTTTCTTAAATCCCACACATGAGTGAAATCATACGGTACTTGTACTTTTCTTACTTATTTCATTTAGCATGAATACCCTCTAAATCCATCCATGTTGTTGTAAATGGCAAGATCTCATTTTTTTATGGTTAATATTCCATTGTATATATACATACCACATCTTTATCTATGGGTGGACATTTGTGTTGCTGCCATATCTTGGCTATTGTAAATAATGTTGCTATAAACATAGGGGGGCATATGTTTTTTCAAATCAGTGTTCTCATTTTTTAAAAAGATTTATGTATTTGAGAGAGCAAGAGAGAGCACATGAGTGGGCAAAAGGGCAGAGGGAGAGAATATCCAAGCAGACTCCTACTGAGCACAGAGCCTGATGTGGAGCTCCATCTCATAACCTATCAGATCAGGACCTGAGCTGAAATCAAGAGTCGGACGCTTAACCGACTAAGCCACCCAAGCACCCTGCAGAATTTTCATTTCAATTTGGGTAAATACCAAGCAATGTAATTGCTGGATCCTATGGTAACTCTACTTTTGATTTTTGGGGGAACCTCCATACTGTCTTCCACTGTGGTTGCACCCATTTGCATTCCCACCAAAAGTGCATCATAAAACTCCTAGAAGAAAATATAGGCAATAATTTTTGATGTAGCCGCAGAAACATTTTTCTGGATAGATCTCCTCAGGCAAGAGAAACAAAGGCAAAATTAAACTCTTGGAACCACACCAAAATAAAAAGACTTTGCACAGAAAAGGAAACCAACAAAAAGACAAGACAGCCTACTGAATGGGAGAAGATATTTCCAAATGATATATCTCATAGGAGATTAATATCCAAATATACAAAGAACTTACACAACTCAACACCAAAAGACTACAAATGATCATATTAAAAAATGGGCAGAGGACCCAAATAGACACTTTCATATATATGGCCAATGGACACATGAAAAGATGCTCAACATCACTTACCAGGGAAACACAAACCAAAGCCACAATGAGCTATCATCTCACACTAGTCGGAGACACACGAAAAGATGCTCAACATCATTTATCAGGGAAACACAAATCAAAACCACAATGGGCTATCACCTCACACTAGTCAGAGTGGCTAAAATAAAAAAGACAAGAAATAGTAAGTGTTGCTGGTGATGTGGAGAAAAAGGAACTCTCAAGACTGTTGGTGAGAAGTACCCTCTTTAAAATGAGGAACCAGGAAAGGTGGCCCTCTTTCACTCGTAGGTTCTAGCAAAATTAAATCCACGAGAATTGAAAAAAAAAGAACAAGAACACATAAAATTATCATTGTTTGCAAGTGACATGACTGTTTAAATCTATAGCCAAGTTATTAAAAATAGCAAATATTCAGGTCTCCAAATATTTTAGAATCTTATAACATCAAGATATAAAAAATCAATTGCATTTCCATATATCCACAATAACTAGAAAATTTAAGTCTTTTCATAAGAGTCAAGTTAAAATAGCATCAACACAGGGGCGCCTGGGTGGAGCAGTCAGTTAAGCAACCAATTCTTGGTTTCAGCTCAGGTCATGATCTCCTGGGCTGTGAGACTGAGCTCTGCATTGGGCTCCCCACTCAGGAGGGAATCTGCTTGAAGATTCTCTCCTCTGCCCCTCCTCCTACTCTTCTTTTCTCAAATAAGTAAATCTTAAAAAAAATAGCATCAACATATCAAATAAAGAAAAACATTAAAGCACATAAAAGATTGATAGCAAAATTTATAAAACTTTACTGAAGGATGATGTGACCAAAATAACTCTACAACTCAAGTTCAACTCTCTACAATCTCTTCAAGAAGATAGAAGCAGAGTAATGCCTAACTCATTTTATGAAGCTAGCATTGCCCTAATACCAAAACCTAATAAACACATAAGAAAACAACAGAACAGGATCTCTCATGAATACAGATGTGAAAATCTGCAATAAAATATTAGCAAATTCAATCCAACAATGTATGAAAAGAATTATACACTATGGCCAAATGTCATTCATTCCAGATTGCAAGTCTGGTTCAACATTTGAAAATCAATTAATGTAATCCATCACATCAACAGTCTAAAGAAGAAAAAAAACATGATCATGTCAACAGATACAGAAAAATCATCTAATAAAATTTAACACCCATTCATGATAAAAACTCTCAGTATATCAGGAATAGAGGGAAATTTCCTCAACTTGATAAAGAATACTGCAAAAAACATAGCTAACATCATACTTAATGGTGAGAAACTCAAAGCTTTTCCAATAGTTCAGGGACAAGGCAATGTTGTCCCCTTTCACCACGGTCTTTCAACATCACACTGGAAGTCCTATCTAATACAATAAGACAAAGAAAGTATGTGGTGTTGATGCAATCCCTATCAAAATTCCAATGGCATTTTCACAGAAATGGAACAATTTTAAAATTTGCATGGAACCACAAAAGGCCCCAAGTAGACAAAGCAATATTAAGAAGATCTAAGCTGGAGACCATCATACTTTCTGATTTCAAACTCTATTACAAAACTATAATAATTAAAAGAGTATGGTATTGGCATAAAAAACAGACACAGATCAATGGAACAGAAAGCCCAGAAACAAACAAGCAAACATGCATATATGGTCAATTAATTTACAACAAAGGAGCCAAGAACATACAGTGAAGAAGGGACAGATTCTTCAATAAAAGGTGTTGGAAAAATTGTACAGCGGTATGCAAAAGAATGAAGCTGGACCTCTATCTCACCATACACTAAGACTGAAGATGGATTAAAGACTTGACACCAGAGGAGAGGCAAGATGGCGGAGGAGTAGGAGACCCATTATCATCAGGTCCCAGGAATTCACCCAGATAGCTATCAAACTATTCTGAACACCTACAAATTCTACCTGAGATCGAAGAGAAGAAGAGCAGCAATTCTTGGAACACAAAATTGACCACTTTCTGGAAGGTAGGATGTGCGGAGAAGTGAATCTGAGGCGACGGGAAGATAGACCCAGGGGGAGGGGCTGGCTGCCGGCAAGGGAGCGAGCAGCAGAGCACAGACTCGGAACTGTTAGACGTCGGCTCCACTGAGGGACGTTGCCCCAGAGACCAAGCGGGGGGTGAAACCCCTGCAGGGAAAGTGTGGTCTCAGGACCCACAGGGACACAAAAAGACCAGGGGTGTCTGAGCACAACCGAGCTCCCAGGTCTCAGAGAGAAGCTGGCGGGAGAGACGGAGCTGAACTGAGGCATCTCTCATCTCGGTGATACCTTGGGCTGTGATCTGAAGCATAGCCGGGCCACGGCTCTGGGAGTGGGGACCCCATGGGCGGCAGACCCGGAGAGACCCCCCTCCTTCCTCCTCCGGGAGGGGTGGCACGGGAGCAGCTGGGGGAATCTGCCGGGTTCAGAGATTCTAAACGGGGCCGCGCCAGAGAGAGAGACACTCGGTCACAGGCTGGGTGAGCTCGGAGAGCGGCCAGAGACCAGGAGACGGAAGGGACTGCTTTTCTCTGAGGCGCACTGAGGACTGAGGCCCCAGGCTCTCGGCTCCTCCGGGTCAGAGACTGGGAGCCACCATTTTCAGTCCCGTCCTCCAACAAGGTACGGAAAGCGTTCAGGGAATAAAAGCTCCCGAGAGCGAACCCGAGCTGATTACTTAGCCTGGCCCCTGGTGAGGGCGGTGGGAATCTGCCTTGGGCAGAGACACTTGAGAATCACAGCAACAGGCCCCTCCCCAAGAAGACCAAGGAAAAAAAAAACCATCCAGTCAAAGTCAAGTTCAAGATTGCTGAGCATAGTGGAACTCCAGAACTACGGAAAAGCAACGGAGAGAATTCATGGCTTTTTCCCCATGATTCTTCAGTCATTCAAAGTTAAATTCATTGAATTTTTTTTCTTTGATTTTTTTTCTTTTAAAATTTTTCCCTTTTCCTATTTTAACATTCTTAACTCTTATATCAACGCTTTTTATTCTTTTTAAAATTTTCATTGTTATAATCATATTTTATCCCTTCATTGTTTTTAACCTTATTTTTTGGATACTTATAGGGTCTGTTCAATTCACCAATCTAATAGATATAGATAGAGACAGAGATAGATATAGAGATAGAGTCATAGACATAGTTTTAGAAACAGAAATAGATAATATAGATATAGGATTTCGTTTTATTCATTTTTGTTTTGTTTTTTGTATGATTTTGGTTTTGGGGGTTTGTTTTGTTTTGTTTTGTTTTGTTTCCCTCTTTCTTTTCTCCCCAGTTCCAGGTCTCTTCTGAGTAGGTTAGTGTATATTTCTCTGGGGTCATTGCTACCCTTTAGTATTTGGTTCTCTCATCCATCTATTCCTATCTGCATAAAATGACAAGGCGGAAAAAATCAACACAAAAAAAAAGAAC